>JADWYZ010000030.1:0-33025 GCA_017141385.1 Sogatella furcifera
TTTTCCCCTTTTTTGCTCTTCTTCTCCAAGCTCATGAATTGAGATTATTGTAATCTCCCAGCTGACTCCCAGATCACTGTTGCATGAGAAAATACCAGTGAGGCTGATATTAGACGGTTATATTAATATTATAATAAATTTGGAGTATTATGAAGAGAGATGAAAATATTATGATTTCGTGGAAAAGTAATCATGATTTACGTATCCCCGTTTCACACACCACGATTTTTGGACGTCCGGTTTTACGCTGTCCATATGATTTCTTCGACTTTGAACAGTTCTTTTAACATATCATATGTTTGCCAAGTTTGGTTCAATTTAATAGAAATCATATGAACTGCGAAAACCCGTACGTCCAAAAACCGTGGTGTGTGAAAGTACCCTTACAAACTGAGATGAAAAAATGATTTCGTATTTTCATCTCATTTGCATATGATATAAAACTATTACCGTGTAATACCGGCCTTAGGGCCATGTTATTATATGACTTAATTTTGACAATAGGCTGGAATGATAGGTGATGATAGGCTAGAAATCTTGTGCAGGCTACTGAAGCTTTAATACCAATTCAAACAGTTACAGTTTGTACTTAAGAGGTCTCCATCTTGATATTTGGATAAAAGGAAATTCAACGAAACAATGAGTTGTTTGGAAAAATATTTATTATGAAAATAACACAAGAAGACACCAAGTTCAAAAAGGATAAATATTAATACTTCCTCAACTAATTTTTCAACTATTTGTATAATAGTAGCATAGTAAGATAAATGATCACTCGAACCTTGATAGGCTGTGTTGAACCATCAAATTAAGGAGACCAGGAGGTCGTCTGCACAGAAAGCTCCTTTTTTAGAATTTGAAAACGCTAATTTTATTGATGTTTAAAAGCTTGAAATTGAAATAATCTGAAATATTTTTATTACAAAAGGTTCGGCTCTATTGAAAAGCATAATCATTTTTTCACTATTCAGCACTTCAATACATTGAAAACCCTTTTTCTTGGTGTAGGCAAATAAAGGAAAATCGAGTATAATACAAAATTTCGTTGAGATGTAATTCAGTACGTTTGGGGAATGGAAGGAAGAGATGTAGAAAGATTTATGCCGGGTTTTTCCAAGCACACTCAAAGTTGAGGGACCCTTAAATTTTGATGAACAGCTGACATTTTCTATGATGAGTATAGGAAATGTAGTAAAGTGTAGTGAACTTGAGGGTCCCTCAAATTTGAGTGTGCTTGGAAAAACCGGGCATTAGGTACTTTTTGAATCAATTCATCTAGTAGTATAGAATAGATTACCGGTACTTCTATTTTTTGAAGAAATTAAAGCAAATCATGAGCATTTTCTCTTTTTCTATGAGTTAATGACTCCAAACTTTAGTACATTGAACTAAATATCCTAAATTCTTGATAGGGCTAAAAGTTCACACTGAAAATGGTCAAGGTATATTGGTAAGGGTAATACATAATATTACTTACTCTCCCTTATCACAATGTAGCCAATCTTTTTACATAATGGAATTTCAAATTCAAATGAGAAAATAAGATCATTGAATGCCATAGACGAGTGGTTTTCATACGTTCTGGGTTCATGACGCCCTTGATCAGGAAATAAATTCCAGCGCTTTCCATGCGCAATCCAGCGCATTTTATGATTAAAATGACTGAAACTGACTGCCAGTCTCAATTACGAGACTGGTATCTCATAATCAAATAAGTTTTCAATATACTTTGATAACAACTTCAAAAATCAGTACAGTATAAAATCGAATTCAAAGTTGTGTTATTTTGTATATTTTAATTATTGTAAGCCCACAAAGCGTAGATGGCTGTATTCTAATATCACTCCCTCAATAAAATAAGAGTGGGAAAGCTATAGAATAATGAACGATATCTTCATATTCTATGAGAGTGTACTTAAAACCTAAACAATTAGTTACTTGAAAAAAGTTATGAAAAAACAATTGGATAGCAGAAAAATAAAATCAGAAAAATTTGATTATATCTATTGTTTGTAATTCAAATGTTTGAAAAAATCCTACAGTCCACTCAATGAGAATTTCGGGCTCAAATTTTAAACTGCATTTCGCATTTATTTTTCAACATTCAATTCAGCTTTGAATGTGATGGAAGCTAAATTGCATGAAAAATCAAGCTTTTCATTGCCTGAGTAGGCTGTTGCAATTTGAAAACACTCAATAAATGTAGACTCTCAATAAATGGTTAGTTGACAAAGTACAGTTGAAATGATAAAATTGATATATTTACGAGAATTATAGCCGAAAGAGCTTGAAACTAACATAGAAAACTGACGAGAATGGAAGTGGTGGAATCGTGAATTATGTGAGTCAGCGAATAATTAAATACAATAATTAATACATTCATTGCAACTGTGAATTTCACGGTGATTTTGTCTTGGGAATTGAGCGCTCCTTAGAGCGTTGTGGCGTCTTAGCCTGGGGTGAGGAGAGTAGGCGTTCCAATTTCTTGCGTTGTGAATGAAAATCAAAAATATTTTTTCTCAACAGAAACATTATACTTCCTAATACTACAACATTTATATTATACTATCAATAAGACAAATTACAGCTATTTATAAAAATAGCTGTAAACTATTCATTCATAATTGACTGTAACAGCCTGTAATTAACATAATAGACTGTAATTAACTGATTACAGAGATTTTTCTCGATTCTTCGCTCACGTAATACCAGGCAAACAGGAGATTCGAAGAGATGAATTGACTATCAATCCATTTGTAATTTTATTTTATCAATAATTGGAGAATCGCATTACTATTTTCCAACATTGATAAACACGACAATATGGACTGTTTCCGTATATGAACACGATAATTCGGCCGGTATAGTTATTGCTAAAAGGAAAGTTGGAGAAGTAGAAATAAGACAAGGAGGAGGAATAAGAATAAATAGCAATTTAGGAGAAACTAATAAATGAATATTCAGGTTTCCTACTGATTCTTTAAACTTTCTCTTCAATCAGTTAAGTTATGACTATCGGGAATGTAAAGCCCCAATTATTGAAGGTTCTTGCATTTATGGAAAATTCAATATTTTACTCTTTGAATAAGGTGAAGAAATTTTCTTTTAATAGGACAATCAATTTACTCAAAAATTCCATCTTCCACATTGAAAAACCATTCCAAATAATTAGGAGTACCGTACATAAAAACGTAGCGTACTTGATGCATAGCATGTCAAAGTTAGGTCAAGTCATACATGACCCTTAGGTGGCTTTCACACAGATGTATGAAGATCAATGTGAAAGCCGGCTTGGATTAAGATGAAGTTCATAAAATAATAAAATAGATGAGATCATACTTACAGAGTTCTTCATCTTAATATTTGCCCGAAAGGAAATTCAAAGAAATAATGAGTTGTTGAAAGATATGTTTATTACGGAAATAACAAAAACAAGTCACTTTAAATAGGATACATTTGAATACTCTCTTAAGTGAACTGAATAATGAAAATCGGCATAATGTATACACTTCATATGATCCTGAAGAAGCTCTCAAAAATTTTACTGGGAAACTTAATGAATTAGTAGCCTACATAACAATTGAAGCCTTATCAAAAACGTATATTTCAGATTGCCACCCTCAAAAGTAGTGAAACATGTGGATAGTATAATTTTTAAATAGTTGTGAATAAATTCTCCAAATTATTCATAGCTGCTCTTACACTTTTGCACATAAATATCCAATCTATATAGAAAATGGGAATTTCCCAATCCAGCTGAAGAAATAATATTATTTCTATTTCTAAAAAACCGTCTCAACATAATAGTTTATTATAATTGAACTATTTACATTTACTATTATATCTAAATATAAAACCTACAAAAGCATGAACAGGAAACTTATTCAATATTTGGAATCCACCTACAAAACTGTTCATAACCAGTATGGTTTAAAAACTAAAATAAACTGTGATAATGCTCGCTTACATGCTACATCTCTCATATTATGCCTTGATACTTCTCAAAACCCTTTAGGTATTTCTTTACAAAAATTATAAAAGTATATAGAGAGTTATATTAAAATGAACAAATCTTAAATACTGATAAAATAATGCTTCACATAAACATCTTTCATATTATTAATAAACAAATATACAATCCTAATAAGAATTTAACCACCAATGTGACTGATTTAACAATAAAAAACAAGTACCATGTTTCATATCATTTCTTGGACTCACAATTGATGAAAACTTCTGATGACTGAACACAAAATCTTACCAATAAACTAAAATATTTATCTTTTTTTAAAATAAATTCAGAGGTATAAAGTACTTCACAGTACTCTCCTGACAGAGTTCTGACTACCTATACAATATTAACGATGTCATTACTGACAGAAACAAGACAGTTGTCATTCTAGCTCAAAACATTTACCTTGTTGTATACGTACTACTTGGAAAAAAGTTCCTAATCTAATTCTACCAGCAACAATTTATGTTAACAATCAATCGATTATACTAAAAAAGGTTCAACCAATCTTGGTAAATTGTTGACCAGCACTTAAAATGGAAACAAACATATGGAAAATCTATGCTCCAAATTGAAAAATTCCAATATGTCATTGAAGTATGAGGAGCAGCCTATAACACACACTTGAAAAAGCTGTTTAATTTACAAAAACATATCATAATAGCTGCCCTAGGTAGACCCAGACTATATCCCAGCAGACTTATATTTAATGAATTTAATGTTCATACTCTAAGACGAATGTATGCAAGAAACTTAATCCTATTCATCAATAAAAACAGAGATCTATTCACTATCCATGAAACACCATATAATATACGTCAGTCAGCAACTAATATCTACAATATTGACAAAACAGTTTTATCAGTAAATCGTAAGAAATGTTTTACTGTAAGTAAAGTGCTCTTGAATAAAAAACATCTTTTATCATCAATAGAATTTCTGGAATCATAGCTAAGAAAATAGATTGAAAAAAACATCTCCTTTGAATTAGGAATATGAATCTACAAAAACTAACACCATTTTCAGCCATTATAGACCATCTCATTGTAACTTATTATTTATAAGGATTCCTCAATGATACTCAATTATTTGATTGAATATCTGTTTTTTAAATGTTAATTATTCTAGCGACTAAACTGTGTGCCTTCAAATTTATTTGAGAAATTTTTTAATCATAGGTGACACATTTTTTTGTTTTCGGAATATTAAGTTATGTATGTATGTCACTACACTTTGAACATTTCGGCCCTGCAACTGTTTCTTGTATGTATTGTAGAAAGCTACCACATCTGCTCTTTGCGGTAGAATTTTGCCTGTAATGTATTTGTGGAATTTTCCAACAACCAATTTCTGCTCGTGAACTGTCCACCTTCTTCTTCGTAACTTTCCTTTTTCCTTTCTATCTCCTTCACTATGACCTGATTCGGTGCTCTCACTCTCCGAAGTTACACTGAGGCTTGGCTCGTATTCGGATTGTCCTCTTTTTCTTTTTGCCACAGGAGATTCCACCTCAACAGGAGGTTCCACCTCAACAGGAGGTTCCACCTCAACAGGAGGTTCCACCTCAACAGGAGGTTCCACCTCAACAGGAGGTTCCACCTCAACAGGAGGTTCCACCTCAACAGGAGGTTCCACCTCAACAGGAGGTTCCACCTCAACAGGAGGTTCCACCTCAACAGGAGGTTCCACCTCTTCAACTTCTTGTGATATTTCACTCTCCGCCATAGTCATTTTATGTAGAATGGGACAAACAATCAATTTTTGTAAAACACTAGTTGGCAAATCATAGTGTTTTTTATGTACTGCTAGCGAGTGCCCAAGAGCACTTGCTAAGAAGTCCTGGTATTGAGGATGTGTTGAATGAAGTCTGCTAAATGTGGCGGCCTGATGCCTCAGGCCATTCCCTGTCAAAGTTGCAGGACTTTTCAGTTTTAAGGTGCTCTTCACCTTTTTCAAACAGATAGTGGGGTTAACTTCTCGCATACCTGAAAAAAGGAAAAGCTTTTCAGCTCCCCTCTGAATACCAACCTCTTCTCTGTACTTGATTAACTCGTCCATAACGTTTTTCATGAGTGGCGTGAGTACTATTGGAACTATCTCGAGATTTTTGCCGGGCACATAGAATATATGGAAATTCTTCAACTTTTCTAAGTCCATATTTGCAAGCTCATCATTTTCCCCCCTTTTCCTCTCCACCATCTCAATCAAATCGTCCTGGCGATCAATTAAGGAATAATGCGTCACAGTTGCACGCCTAAAATCAACTGGACGCCGACGAATGAGGCACATTACGTGCGTGATGAGCATCTCTAATAACTCATCATAGAGAGCATCTTTGTTTGCTTCATTTGCCATTTTACTTACAAGGCCTCTATATTTGTTTGTAATATGGGTACATAGTTTCTGTATGTCCTCTTCTAATGCAAACTTCTGCAGCTTCCGCCTGCAACTCTTTTCTAATTTTTGTTGCAATTCTGCCTAGTCGGCATGCCCATTGATCATCAATTAATTTGAGAAAATGTTTCAAGGTTTTATATTTTTTCATGTTTTGAGTCTCTTTTTCGTATTCAGAGCACAACTCGTCGCTCATTGCTAACGATACAGCTATTTTTAGAGGATGGCATAGTCTGTATGCCATTGATGGTATTTCTAATTTTCCACTATCTGGAATGTATCCACTTAAATTTAAAGCGGCCTCAATGACAGTTTGAAAATGAGCGGGGTTGCATAGCTCTGTTAAATTTTTTATTTCTGGATTTAATTTTTTTACTGCAACCACTAAATTAGTAAGGTCTCTTATCTTCGATCCGGTATAGTTCCAATGAATTTTCTCCCTTCTACTTTTGTGGAACTCACTCCCAAATCGCATGATCAGGAAATCCTGAGTAGCAAGTCGGTGAGTTTCATCATTATTCATATGCTGTAGCACCTCGTCCTTCAGCTCCCGACTTGCTCCTCGAATTTCTCCAATCAGAGATATTGGGAGTGAGTGCTCTTTGACAAGGTGACTACTCGCCGTTACAGTTGAATTCTTCTGGAACGAGTTACATTTTTTCAAATGAATGGACAATCTGTCTCTTTTGTACCACCCCTTGCAGTATTTACACTGTATTGTATCCTTTTCTGAAGGACAATTGCTGTTGTGTCTATTTTTTACCAAAATTATCCCCTCATCAATACCTTCATTTTCTTTCATCAACTTTTCATTATAGATGGCATTCGCTTTTTTAC
Organism: Sogatella furcifera; assembly: GCA_017141385.1. Classification (NCBI taxonomy): domain Eukaryota; kingdom Metazoa; phylum Arthropoda; class Insecta; order Hemiptera; family Delphacidae; genus Sogatella; species Sogatella furcifera. Next base: position 7,244 of record JADWYZ010000030.1, read on the forward strand.
GAAGCACATCCGTAATTTTCTTCTTCATCTGTCCTCTTAGTCTGCCATCTTTCTCATTAATTGCTAGGAGAGCTTTCCCTTCTTCAGTATCTGCATGATGCCTTTCAATGTGTACTGAATATTCCTTGACTAATTTCTCGCAAAACAAACAATAGTTTTGTTTTTTCCCTCGATGCTTGGCGATATTCATTGCATTGTCAGGGGCTTCTGCTGGAGGCTGCAATAACAATTGGAACATCATTGTTTAGTAACAAGTATGGCATTGTTATGGGTAAAATCAAAATAAAGTTCAGGGGGCTCATTATAAAACTGTTCCAAAAAAAGAAAATAATGAAAAGATAAATGAATATTATAATGACTCTTAGACTGACTGTAGTAGTAATACATTATATGTATACAGAGTGTTTCAGTATCATCACAGTGTTCTACAAGCTGGAACAAACAGAAAATGTCATTGGCAAAATGCCGAGTTTTCCTGTTATCGGCCATTTTATTTTTTATGATTTTCCATCATATCTCGATAATGGATGAATATTTTACTATGAAATTTGGGGTAGACTTGAGTAAAAAATAAAATGGCCGATAACAGGAAAACTATTGAGAATTCGGCGTTTTGTCAATGACATTTTCCGTTTGTTTCAGCTTGAAAAATACCGTGATGATACTGGAATCAGTTTTTCTGAAACACTTTGTGTAATATTTACAATATTTCCTCTATTTTATAAAAACTATTTCAGTGTAGATCACCTCTTACATGGATGAAATGATATTGCAGGGTTGTTCAACATGCCTAATAATAGGACTATTTCTTCCATTGGTATTCATTTTGAATGAAGGGAGTCAAAATTGTTATTTTGTTATTATTATTATACTAGCCGGCAGACTTGCTTAGCTCGCCTGCAAATTATCCATTCAGAAGGAATTCGAAATTTATTGAAAACAGCATTTCTAGACCTAATCTAGACCTATTTACCAAATTTCAACATTTTCTGCCAATTTGTTTTCGAAAAATCTAAGAAAAACTCCAAAAATATTAAAACGCTAATATCGAGCGTAACCTTGGGAAGTATATCGGACATAGTTTGAAACTTGATTTAATATCTTCTAAATTAATTCATCTATAATCTAGCCAAACCATTGAATTTACAGTAACAATTGGTCGTATCAAGGCAGAAGATATGCAACCCGCAATACATTTACAATTTTAAAAGAGTACTGGCGTACTCTTGGACGGATTTCAAAAATATCCTAACACAACATTTCTAGACCTTATCTGAACCTGCCCACCATACAGGTAGGCTACCATACATACCCTGCACACCATATCAACATTTTCTATCGATTGGTTCGAAAAATAAGAAAACGCTGAAAAACTATGGAAAAACTTAAATATCTAGCATAACCTTATGAAGTTTCAAATCCCTCTTGGCGCGTCTAAACTTCCAACTGAACATGCCTGCCAAATTTGAACGCATTCGGTTCAGTGGATTTTTACTTCTGGTGATGAATGAATGAATAAATCAGTGCGATTTCGCTTTTATATATAGAGATTACTTTTTTCACGAATTTGCGGCAGTTTATGCAAAGAGAGGTAACTTTTATGCATCCTCTTTGCATCAATTCTATTGTAGTTATTTTTTTTCACAAGATGGCTCTACCAAGTGCATTGAAGTGTTTGGCCTACTATGCGCGCTGTATCAAGCAGAACAGATTTCTACATTTTCTCTACCAGATTTTCTAAGAGGTCAATAATCTTAAAGCTATCCCCTGCTGATTTAAGAATGATTCCATTGATAGATATTACAATTGGGACCATTTTAACACTCTTCAGCATTTCTATATATATCTTTCAATTCAAAGTCTAGCTCCTGATATTTATTATTCGTTACACCTGTCATCCAAGCGGGGAGCCTATTCATATTTTCTTTTATTTACATTGTCTTGTATTTTATATGAATAAACTATTTGAATTTGAATTTTGAATTATTATTATTATTATTTTACGGAAACTTTCAAGTATTTCATAAATCACCAATACACACCAGTGTCACAATGATACAATCTAAATGCAAATTAGGCACCACTTAGTCTTTAAAGTCCTGTAGCCTACGCAGAGCATACGCTTGTGGTCAGTAGACAAAATGATGTTCTAAGGAGCATTATACTGCATTCTTATGTCTTAGCGGGAGTATCAAGCAACAATCCTGGTAGTCCACAAATCGTTACACCTGTTAGCCGACAGCGCCTCACCTGTTGGTCAAACGTAAATTTTCACCTGTTGGCCAGGCTTTCTGTGGCTTGGTGGTCTAATAAAGTATGCACTTGGTGGCCTGCTCCCTGATATCTCCTCATTAGTGATTTATTTGATAACGAGAAGGTACCTGCTCTGCAGCATTATTTACTTGAAAATACTCTAGGTTGAAATTCTAATTTGATCTATAACCTATTCCACTGATTCAAATTTTATCAACTCACTAACCTACAACCACTTACGGTTCCTCACACGAATTATCCATAACTATTTCATTTAAAACATTGGAACTTCAATTTTTCGACACTTTTTGGAGAAGGAAATCAAAAAGTTTCATTAGTATTATTCATAGAATGCTGAAGATTGGGTGCAACGATTACCGTTGCATCGCAGATTAGCAACACTTTAGAGAGTGCTTACATGCTGGTGTAAATGGATTAAATTCTTACCATTCAATATATTTTCAACAATATTTCATTTCATTTATTAAAAACGCAATGTAATTTCTCGAATGGAAATATTACACAACGAGTTCAAAACGTTTTTCTCAACATCAGAATTGATAAATTATCATCAAAATAATATATGCATACAATTATCCTATCGCAATACTCAGTATCCAGAACCATACATCTGCTCTGATTCATAGAAAGGGGAAAACTTAAAACTTCGAAAACTTCCAGCACAATGAACCCAATAATTGTCTAATTTTATAAGATACTCAATTTTTCTTTCTCAAATCAATTAACCTAAAATTAATTGAGGTGTTTTACAATAATGAATGATGTAAGAATTTTTCATTGCCTTTTTCTGTTCATAAAGACACGGCACAAGACACAAGACAATTTTATTATTCTACTTGGTGAAAAGATTCGACAATGTTTGGGTGGGAGTAAGTGAGTACAATAAATTTTATGAATTCAAAAGACTTTACTACGATTAAAACCTTATAAGTGTAAGAGAGGCTGGCTGCGCCCTAACTGCCTCCATGTAGAATAAAGTCAGCGATTTTATTGTACTGTATTTCATTCCCACTCCTTCTCCTCCTCTTATGGAATAGTGCTCCTCCTCACCTCCTATTTTCTATCTCTCCCTCTTCCTCCTCCTCCTCCTCTATTTACTCCTTCCTATTTTTACTCCTCTTCCTCCTCCTCCTCCTCCTATTTTTACTCCTCCTTCTATTTCTACACCTTCACTGACACTTTTTTATTATATCAATTTCACTCACTCATCTCTCCTCCTCCTCCTCCTCATCTTATTCTCCTTCCTCTTTTCCTCCTTTCCTCCTCCTCTCTCTCTCAGAGAGAGCCGAGAATTCTAGGCAGCCATGAGTTGCCTCTGCCTATAGTTGGCGTTTGCTGCTGCTGCCTCTTCGATGGTTTCTACTTCGGCAAAGGATTTTAGTGCTCTCCAACGTACAGACATACACAGTGCTGGCGCTGACTTTTACCCAAATCATAAAACACTTTTTGTCGAAAAGTAATTCAAAATAATTTCCCCCAAATAATTGTTCATTTGTTAATTTTTGAAACAGTTTTGACGTCTTGGGAGACCGGACAGTAGCTCGATTATTCAATTCAATAGAATTATAATAGTATAACATAGCAGGGCTAGATGTCTAAGCGTTTACGCCCCTTTTAACGAGTTCCATGATTCCATAAAATTATATCCACAAGTTATAATTTCAAGCATTTAACAATAATTAATTGAGAAAATTTATGCTCTAAGATAAGTGAATTAATTAGAATATAACTAAATTAATTATCAATAATATTCTATTTATTATCAATAATAAATATAATTGTTCAGAGTGAAAATAATATTGAATTTAATTTGTATACTACAAATTAAATTCAATATTATTTCACTCTGAACAATATATTTATTATTATTAATAAATAGAATATTATTGATAATTAATTTAATTATATTCCTAATTGAATTCCACTTTTAATCTTAGAAGCATAAATTTTCTCAATTAATTATTGTTAAATGCTTAGAATTATAACTTAATGGTTATAATTTTATGGAATCATGGAGGGCGTTTCGTTAAAGTTAGGGGGGCGCCGACCGAAATCTTGCCTTGGGCACATCTGAAACACACGACCCTTGCTGTATTGTACTACTATTATAATTCTATTGAATTGAATATCGAGCTACTAGTCCGATCTCCAAGACGTCAAAACTGTTTCAAAAATTAAAAATGAAACAATTATTTGAGGAAAATTATTTGAATTACCCTCTACAAAAGTGGTTTATAATTTCAACGCCAGTAGCGCTGTGTGCTTATGTGTCTGGCTACGTTTGGAACTCGTCGGCTACCAGGGAAGCAGAACCATCGAAGAGACTCGTGAAGCAATAGCAAACGCCAACTACTTAGGCGGTTAACTCATGGCTGTTTCAAATTCTCAGCTCTCTCTGAGAGAGAAGAGGAGGAGGAAGAGAAGGAGAAGAAGAAGGAGAAGGAGAAATAAGATGAGGAGGAGGAGGAGGAGGAAATAGTGAAAGTGAAAAGTGAAATATAATAAAAAAGTGTCAGTGAAGAGGTGTAGAAATAGAAGGAGGAGTAAAAATAGGAGGAGGAGGAGGAGGAAGAGGAGTAAAAATAGGAGGAGGAGGAGGAAGAGGAGGAGTAGAAATAAGAGGAGGAGGAGGAGGAGGAAGAGGAGGAGTAGAAATAGGAGGTGAGGAGGAGCACTATTCATAAGAGGAGGAGAAGGAGTAGGAATGAAATACAGTACAATAAAATCGCTGACTTTATTCTACATGGAGGGGCGAAGTTAGGGCGCAGCCGGCCCTCTCTTACACTTATAAGGTTTTAATCGTAGTAAGTCTTTTGAATTCATAAAATTTATTGTACTCGCCTCCACCCAAACATTGTCGAATCTTTTCACCAAGTAGAATAATAAATTGTCTTGTGTCTTGTGCCGTGTCTTTATGAACAGAAAAAGGCAATGAAAAATTCTTCCATCATTCATTATTGTAGCTCAATTAATTTTAGGTTAATTGATTTGAGAAAGAGCTATAATTGGTATCTTATAAAATTAGACAATTATTGGGTTCTAAGTTGTGCTGGAAGTTTTCGAAGTTTTAAGTTTTCCTTTCTATGAATCGGAACTTGAGAATGTATGAGTTCTGGATACTGAATATTGCGATGGGATTAATTGTATACATATATTATTTTGATGATGGTACCTCAATTCCAAATGTTGGAAAAAAACGTTTTGGACTCGATTGTCTGTAGTGTTTCCATTCGAAAATTATATTGCATTTTTTTAATAAATGAAATGAAATATTGTTGAAAGTATATTGAATGGTAGGGCTAATCCGATTTACACCAGCAGCACTTTTCATGTAAGATTTTACTCTCTAAAGTGTTGCAAATGCTGTAGTTGTAACGGTAATCGTTGCACCAATCTTCAACATTCTATGGAATATTCAATAGAGGGAAATGTTTTTGTTGCATTTATTTGAGCTGGCGGTGCTTGGTTCCAGATTCAATACATTTCCTTCTCTACAGGGATATCCTCCGTTAGGGGGAATTTTTTCAAAAAAGTACCCCAAAACTATATTTTTCGAAGTTTTAAACCTTATTAATAGTAATAATTTGGCAATTCCTAGAAAGTGCATCCTATCTAGTGTAAGATGAGTCCCAGTTTTGGGGGGGATAAATCCCCTCAATCCCCCCCTGGGTTCGTCCCTGGAATTAATAAGAGTAAGAGAGAAGTAGTAATAATTAAATGAGAAGGAGAAGAGTTATAGATCAATTAATCTTAACCTTCTATCATTCGTAGAAGTAGTCAGCATTAGCTAAGTATGGGACCACCACGGAGATTGCGAGCAAATTACATACACATGGGACATTATGGTATCGATATGAGAATCGATTCGCACATCACTAACACTTAACACGGGCTGGATCAGTAGGCATTAGAATCTTCTCATGACTACACGTAACACGTCAAAACGTACAAGTTATCTTTACCAAAACGTTTCAAGTTTTCTTTCTAAACGTTCCAAGTTTTCTTTCACGTATCTTTCAACACGTTATCAAGTTTTCATCATTTCATGACTACGCGTTATCGTTCCGTTCCGTTATCACTCCGTTTTCTTTCCGAAAATGAAGAAGCAGAGTATTTTGTCCAGAGGTCAACAAATAGTGAACATCAGTCTTCGTAAAGGTGAGTGTAATATTAATTACTTATTATCATTATCATAAATTGGCTAGGAGCAGGCAGCGTTTATAATAAAGTATGTTTAAGATGTAGGCTAGTGAAGATATGAAGTAAATTTATGATAAGTCTGTGCTTGTGTTTCAAATATATTACTATTTGTAAGTTATATAAAGTGACTGCTGATGTTACGGAGTCATTATTTACAAATTTCAAGTGAATCTTATACAGATTTCAAATTTAGTACAGTATTAATGTTTGTTTTAGTGAATAAAATTTGGAAATTGAGTCTCAATGTGTATAGTGAATGTAAGAGCTCCTCAAAAATCGAGTGAAATTTTCACACATGGAAGTTATTTTAAGGAGGTTTTTGATTACCTGTATTTTTCGATTTTTGCCAGTTCTATGTTACTTATAATTTAAAATCTCTCTGGAGCTGGAGGTGAATTTTTTAACTACAATTTAATACCAAGTATCAGTGATCTACTCTCACTTGATTATATGAATGAAACTGAGAACTTATGTTTCTTCTCAACATTTTCCTAAGTAAATCAACTTTATTTTATTCAGAAAACTCCATTGACGAGGATGAAGCAACTTCAAAAGAACACTCAGTGAGGAGAAGTCTGTTTGGTGATGGAGAGCAATGCATTGATATAAAAAGTAAGTTCAATCTCTCGCCTGTTTTGATAAGTTATCTGCAACTCTTTTGATTACTCCTGCAATATTTGATTATTTCCAATTCCCAATCGGCTTAGTCGTTATTTACACATTTCCTCAAATATTTCCTTAGATATAGAACTGAGTTTTCAAAAATGATTGATTAGAACCAGATACAGATAAATAATGAACAAGAATTCTAATGCAAATTTTTATTATAATTCGAAAACAACTGATTTATACAGTATTGCTTCAAAGATGTAATTGTTTCTGAAGGGGCTATAGCATCACCCTCAAGATTCGATAAAAAATTTAATTATCTTATTTCAAATTTGCTTATAATACATATATTTGCATACTTACTGATACTGAATACTGGTTTACTGGAGATACATTTTACCTTCCTTTTCTTATTAATTTCATCTGCTGCGTACAATTTGATACCAAGTACGGAAGTACCTTTTCAATTTCTTGTAATGTAAATCAATTTTATTTTATTTAGAAGTCGCAATGGACAAGGATCAAGGAGCTCCAAAAGAACATTCAGCGAGGAGAAAACTGTTTGATGATGGAGAGCAATCTGGCATTGACGAAAAAAGTAAGTTCAATTTCTTTCTTTTATATTAGGTATATATGCAACTCTTTAGATGAATTATTTCCAATTCCTAATCGGCTTAGTCGTTATTTCACGTGAGATTCAAATGTAGGCTACTTCATAAATCATATAAGTCCAAAAAATGATAATCAAGAAAATTTTAAATCGACTGATATTATTTACACCCTCAATATGTTATATGCTTTTAGTGACCCGAACTAAAAGTGAGCTAAAAAAGTGAGCTGAACATCATGTCCCTCCGCCAACCGTATTTGCTTAGCTTCTCCAAACATTTCCTTGGATATATAAATGGGTTTTCAAAAATAAGTAATGAGACTCATAAAACCAAATACAATGAACATGAATTCAAAAGTAACGTTTCAAGCCTAAAATTCAATTATTCAAAATCAGCTCATTTATATTGCCCCAAAAATGAAATAGCATGCCAAATAGTCTCATCAATCAAAAAGGTTGGTATTCTTACACTTACAATTCACAGGCAATATGTGTTTTATGTTAAATATGCCAATAACTTCCATAATATTATATATGATAATTATTTAGGTAATCTTTTGTGTTTCATAACAATTTCAATTACATTTTTTTCTATTTCAATTGTAGGAAATTCTCTCTTGGACTCTCTCAATACCAAGTTGGAGGTATACAAACGACAAAGAATTGATTCGGAGAAATCTGGGAACATAAGTTCTGCAAGGAGAAAAGCGAGAAGAATACTTCAATACAAAGAGGCCATTGAGAAGGTGAAACTGGGACTTGAGATTGACGTTGACAAATTGCCAAACCCTCTTCAAGATACACCAGTACATCCAGAAACAGTACAACCAGCATGTCCAGAAACACAGATAAATACCGATTTCCAGGTAGGAAAACAAACTATTTTGCAACTTAACGAATTCATAGCAACGTAGGAAGTAGGAAATTCCATTTTATATTCATAATTAAAATATGAAACCAAAACAAGACCATTAAAGTTTTGCGAAAGGCTTTTGGAAACTTATTACTGTAGGCATTTTACAATTTTATCCGATTTGGACTTTTTTAAAATTGAATACAAAACATGTTTATCAATTCAAAACATTTTTCACTCTCGCTTCGCTCGCCTTCTGCGCCTAGCCAGGGGGCTCCGTGGAGCTCCATGGATACCCGACGGTATCGGCAGTGTCAGTGAGTCGAAAAGACTCGCTTCGCTCGCCTGCAGAACCTCTGTCATTATCAGCTGAGACGAACAGGATCGCTTCGCTCGCCTGCAAATTCCATTCAAATGGATTTGCTTCGATCATCATATCACTTAAAAGGTTTCGTTTGAGTAATCGTTCTGAATTAGTTGTTCTACTACCTCAGCTCAACCTGGGTATATAATTTGAACATATTTTGTTCAGTAGTTTCTGTGAAATTAACAAAAGTGCTGATTCCAAACATTGGAAAACCTTGTAATGGGCGCAACCTCAGAAGTGTTTCGAGATTTATTGAACACAGCATTTTTAAATCTAGACCTGTTTAGCAGTTTTCAACATTTTCTGCCAATTGGTTCTCAAAAATTGTAAGAAAAACACCGAAAATTCAGAAAAATAGTAAAACGTATATATTAAAACTTGAAATGATTAAAATCGAAGTACCCTTCCTTTTAAATATTTTTATTTAACACAACTTGTTTCGGCGATATAGCCATTTTCAAGTTGTGTTAAATAAAAATATTTTTTGAAAAAGGGTACTTCGACTTTAATTATTTCAAGTTTTAACAAATAGAGTAGCCCTAAGACAGAATAAGGAACGTATATATTGTATAGAATATTAAGCATAACCTTGGGGAGTATATCGGCCATAGTTTGAAACTTGATCTTCTAAATTAGTTCATCTATAATCTCGCTGAACCATTGAATTTACAGTGAGGATTGGTCTTATCAAGGCGGAAGATATGCAACCCGCAATACATCTACAATTTTTTTAAAATCTTTTACATTTTTTTAAAAACCTTTTACATCTTCTACAATTTTTAAAAAACTGATTTCAAAAATAATCCAACACGACATTTCTAGACCTTATCTGAACCTGCCCACCAATAATATCAACATTTTCTACCGATTGGTTCTCGTAAAAATTGAGAAAATCCCGAAAAACTATAGAAAAACTTAAATATTTGGCGAAGCCTTATTAGGTTTTTAAAATTCGTTCTTAGTACTCGTCTAGAGGTCCAACTGAACATGTCTGCCAAATTTTGAAGTCATTCGGTTTGGTAGATTTATAGTTCTGCTGATGAATGAATGAGTGCCATTTCGCTTTTATACAGGGTGTTTCAGGAGGAATGTGCAATAGCAATACTTCTCAGGCTGATTCCTTACACCAAGTAGACAAAAAAGTTCCCTGGGACCAACCCCCAAAAACGCTTTGTTACTGAGATATCAATGGCGGAAAATAGAGATTTTTCAAAATATTTTAATTTTTCTAATTTTTAGAGGCTTTAGTAAGGATCTAAAATGATCAATTCCTATGAACAATTATCTGAAGAATTCAATGAAACCAGTTCCAAGTTCGTAACTTTAACGGTTATTGAGATAATTGGAAAAATATGCTGGAAAACGCCGTTTTTTCAACAATGAGGGCTATAACTGGATAAGGAATCAAAAAATTGTATTTTTTATGAATGGAAGTTGGAGAGAGTCGAATTCTGAAGAAAAAGTTAAATGGCGGCGATTGTGTAAATCTTACCCAAATCTCAGAAATGGCGATCAAAAATTGCAAAATTGACAAAACATAGCACAAGTGATGAATTTGTGTTTAGTAGCGATTTTGCGATTTTTGATCGCCATTACTGAGATTTGGGTAAGATTTACACAATCGCCGGCGTTCAACTTTTCCTTTAGAATCCGACTCTCTTCTACTTCCATTAATAAAAAATACGATTTTTTGATTCCTTATCCAGTTATAACCCTTATTGTTGAAAAATGGCGTTTCCTACCATATTTTTCCAATTATCTCAATAACCGTTAAAGTTACAAACTTGGAACTAGTTTCATTGAATTCCTCAGCTAGTTCTACATAGGAATTGATTATTTTAGATCCTTACTAAAGCCTCTAAAAATTAGAAAAATTAACATATTTTGAAAAATCTCTATTTTCCGCCATTGATATCTCAGTAACAAAGCGTTTTTGGGGGCTGGTCCCAGAAAACTTTTTTGTCTACTTGGTGTAAGGAATCAGCCTGAGAAGTATTGCACATTCCTCCTGAAACACCCTGTATATGGAGATTGATTTTTGGACAAAGCGATAAATTATTACTTTTTGATTTCCTTCTCCAAAAAGTGTCGAAAAATTGAAGTTCCAATGTTTTAAATGAAATAGTTATGGATAATTCGTGTGAGGAACCGTAAGTGGTTGTAGGTTAGTGAGTTGATAAAATTTGAATCAGTGGAATAGGTTATAGATCAAATTAGAATTTCAACCTAGAGTATTTTCAAGTAAATAATGCTGCAGAGCAGCGGGTACCTTCTCGTTATCAAATAAATCACTAATGAGGAGATATCAGGGAGCAGGCCACCAAGTGCATACTTTATTAGACCACCAAGCCACAGAAAGCCTGGCCAACAGGTGAAAATTTACGTTTGACCAACAGGTGAGGCGCTGTCGGCTAACAGGTGTAACGATTTGTGGACTACCAGGATTGTTGCTTGATACTCCCGCTAAGACATAAGAATGCAGTATAATGCTCCTTAGAACATCATTTTGTCTACTGACCACAAGCGTATGCTCTGCGTAGGCTACAGGACTTTAAAGACTAAGTGGTGCCTAATTTGCATTTAGATTGTATCATTGTGACACTGGTGTGTATTGGTGATTTATGAAATACTTGAAAGTTTCCGTAAAATAATAATAATAATAATTCAAAATTCAAATTCAAATAGTTTATTCATATAAAATACAAGACAATGTAAATAAAAGAAAAGAAAATATGAATAGGCTCCCCGCTTGGATGACAGGTGTAACGAATAATAAATATCAGGAGCTAGACTTTGAATTGAAAGATATATATAGAAATGCTGAAGAGTGTTAAAATGGTCCCAATTGTAATATCTATCAATGGAATCATTCTTAAATCAGCAGGGGATAGCTTTAAGATTATTGACCTCTTAGAAAATCTGGTAGAGAAAATGTAGAAATCTGTTCTGCTTGATACAGCGCGCATAGTAGGCCAAACACTTCAATGCACTTGGTAGAGCCATCTTGTGAAAAAAAATAACTACAATAGAATTGATGCAAAGAGGATGCATAAAAGTTACCTCTCTTTGCATAAACTGCCGCAAATTCGTGAAAAAAGTAATCTCTATATATAAAAGCGAAATCGCACTGATTTATTCATTCATTCATCACCAGAAGTAAAAATCCACTGAACCGAATGCGTTCAAATTTGGCAGGCATGTTCAGTTGGAAGTTTAGACGCGCCAAGAGGGATTTGAAACTTCATAAGGTTATGCTAGATATTTAAGTTTTTCCATAGTTTTTCAGCGTTTTCTTATTTTTTTCGAACCAATCGATAGAAAATGTTGATATGGTGTGCAGGGTATGTATGGTAGCCTACCTGTATGGTGGGCAGGTTCAGATAAGGTCTAGAAATGTTGTGTTAGGATATTTTTGAAATCCGTCCAAGAGTACGCCAGTACTCTTTTAAAATTGTAAATGTATTGCGGGTTGCATATCTTCTGCCTTGATACGACCAATTGTTACTGTAAATTCAATGGTTTGGCTAGATTATAGATGAATTAATTTAGAAGATATTAAATCAAGTTTCAAACTATGTCCGATATACTTCCCAAGGTTACGCTCGATATTAGCGTTTTAATATTTTTTGGAGTTTTTCTTAGATTTTTCGAAAACAAATTGGCAGAAAATGTTGAAATTTGGTAAATAGGTCTAGATTAGGTCTAGAAATGCTGTTTTCAATAAATTTCGAATTCCTTCTGAATGGATAATTTGCAGGCGAGCTAAGCAAGTCTGCCGGCTAGTATAATAATAATAACAAAATAACAATTTTGACTCCCTTCATTCAAAATGAATACCAATGGAAGAAATAGTCCTATTATTAGGCATGTTGAACAACCCTGCAATATCATTTCATCCATGTAAGAGGTGATCTACACTGAAATAGTTTTTATAAAATAGAGGAAATATTGTAAATATTACACAAAGTGTTTCAGAAAAACTGATTCCAGTATCATCACGGTATTTTTCAAGCTGAAACAAACGGAAAATGTCATTGACAAAACGCCGAATTCTCAATAGTTTTCCTGTTATCGGCCATTTTATTTTTTACTCAAGTCTACCCCAAATTTCATAGTAAAATATTCATCCATTATCGAGATATGATGGAAAATCATAAAAAATAAAATGGCCGATAACAGGAAAACTCGGCATTTTGCCAATGACATTTTCTGTTTGTTCCAGCTTGTAGAACACTGTGATGATACTGAAACACTCTGTATACATATAATGTATTACTACTACAGTCAGTCTAAGAGTCATTATAATATTCATTTATCTTTTCATTATTTTCTTTTTTTGGAACAGTTTTATAATGAGCCCCCTGAACTTTATTTTGATTTTACCCATAACAATGCCATACTTGTTACTAAACAATGATGTTCCAATTGTTATTGCAGCCTCCAGCAGAAGCCCCTGACAATGCAATGAATATCGCCAAGCATCGAGGGAAAAAACAAAACTATTGTTTGTTTTGCGAGAAATTAGTCAAGGAATATTCAGTACACATTGAAAGGCATCATGCAGATACTGAAGAAGGGAAAGCTCTCCTAGCAATTAATGAGAAAGATGGCAGACTAAGAGGACAGATGAAGAAGAAAATTACGGATGTGCTTCGTAAAAAAGCGAATGCCATCTATAATGAAAAGTTGATGAAAGAAAATGAAGGTATTGATGAGGGGATAATTTTGGTAAAAAATAGACACAACAGCAATTGTCCTTCAGAAAAGGATACAATACAGTGTAAATACTGCAAGGGGTGGTACAAAAGAGACAGATTGTCCATTCATTTGAAAAATGTAACTCGTTCCAGAAGAATTCAACTGTAACGGCGAGTAGTCACCTTGTCAAAGAGCACTCACTCCCAATATCTCTGATTGGAGAAATTCGAGGAGCAAGTCGGGAGCTGAAGGACGAGGTGCTACAGCATATGAATAATGATGAAACTCACCGACTTGCTACTCAGGATTTCCTGATCATGCGATTTGGGAGTGAGTTCCACAAAAGTAGAAGGGAGAAAATTCATTGGAACTATACCGGATCGAAGATAAGAGACCTTACTAATTTAGTGGTTGCAGTAAAAAAATTAAATCCAGAAATAAAAAATTTAACAGAGCTATGCAACCCCGCTCATTTTCAAACTGTCATTGAGGCCGCTTTAAATTTAAGTGGATACATTCCAGATAGTGGAAAATTAGAAATACCATCAATGGCATACAGACTATGCCATCCTCTAAAAATAGCTGTATCGTTAGCAATGAGCGACGAGTTGTGCTCTGAATACGAAAAAGAGACTCAAAACATGAAAAAATATAAAACCTTGAAACATTTTCTCAAATTAATTGATGATCAATGGGCATGCCGACTAGGCAGAATTGCAACAAAAATTAGAAAAGAGTTGCAGGCAGGGAAGCTGCAGAAGTTTGCATTAGAAGAGGACATACAGAAACTATGTACCCATATTACAAACAAATATAGAGGCCTTGTAAGTAAAATGGCAAATGAAGCAAACAAAGATGCTCTCTATGATGAGTTATTAGAGATGCTCATCACGCACGTAATGTGCCTCATTCGTCGGCGTCCAGTTGATTTTAGGCGTGCAACTGTGACGCATTATTCCTTAATTGATCGCCAGGACGATTTGATTGAGATGGTGGAGAGGAAAAGGGGGGAAAATGATGAGCTTGCAAATATGGACTTAGAAAAGTTGAAGAATTTCCATATATTCTATGTGCCCGGCAAAAATCTCGAGATAGTTCCAATAGTACTCACGCCACTCATGAAAAACGTTATGGACGAGTTAATCAAGTACAGAGAAGAGGTTGGTATTCAGAGGGGAGCTGAAAAGCTTTTCCTTTTTTCAGGTATGCGAGAAGTTAACCCCACTATCTGTTTGAAAAAGGTGAAGAGCACCTTAAAACTGAAAAGTCCTGCAACTTTGACAGGGAATGGCCTGAGGCATCAGGCCGCCACATTTAGCAGACTTCATTCAACACATCCTCAATACCAGGACTTCTTAGCAAGTGCTCTTGGGCACTCGCTAGCAGTACATAAAAAACACTATGATTTGCCAACTAGTGTTTTACAAAAATTGATTGTTTGTCCCATTCTACATAAAATGACTATGGCGGAGAGTGAAATATCACAAGAAGTTGAAGAGGTGGAACCTCCTGTTGAGGTGGAACCTCCTGTTGAGGTGGAACCTCCTGTTGAGGTGGAACCTCCTGTTGAGGTGGAACCTCCTGTTGAGGTGGAACCTCCTGTTGAGGTGGAACCTCCTGTTGAGGTGGAACCTCCTGTTGAGGTGGAACCTCCTGTTGAGGTGGAACCTCCTGTTGAGGTGGAATCTCCTGTGGCAAAGAAAAAAGAGGGACAATCCGAATAATACGAGCCAAGCCTCAGTGTAACTTCGGAGAGTGAGAGCACCGAATCAGGTCATAGTGAAGGAGATAGAAAGGAAAAAGGAAAGTTACGAAGAAGAAGGTGGACAGTTCACGAGCAGAAATTGGTTGTTGGAAAATTCCACAAATACATTACAGGCAAAATTCTACCGCAAAGAGCAGATGTGGTAGCTTTCTACAATACATACAAGAAACAGTTGCAGGGCCGAAATGTTCAAAGTGTAGTGACATACATACATAACTTAATATTCCGAAAACAAAAAAATGTGTCACCTATGATTAAAAAATTTCTCAAATAAATTTGAAGGCACACAGTTTAGTCGCTAGAATAATTAACATTTAAAAAACAGATATTCAATCAAATAATTGAGTATCATTGAGGAATCCTTATAAATAATAAGTTACAATGAGATGGTCTATAATGGCTGAAAATGGTGTTAGTTTTTGTAGATTCATATTCCTAATTCAAAGGAGATGTTTTTTTCAATCTATTTTCTTAGCTATGATTCCAGAAATTCTATTGATGATAAAAGATGTTTTTTATTCAAGAGCACTTTACTTACAGTAAAACATTTCTTACGATTTACTGATAAAACTGTTTTGTCAATATTGTAGATATTAGTTGCTGACTGACGTATATTATATGGTGTTTCATGGATAGTGAATAGATCTCTGTTTTTATTGATGAATAGGATTAAGTTTCTTGCATACATTCGTCTTAGAGTATGAACATTAAATTCATTAAATATAAGTCTGCTGGGATATAGTCTGGGTCTACCTAGGGCAGCTATTATGATATGTTTTTGTAAATTAAACAGCTTTTTCAAGTGTGTGTTATAGGCTGCTCCTCATACTTCAATGACATATTGGAATTTTTCAATTTGGAGCATAGATTTTCCATATGTTTGTTTCCATTTTAAGTGCTGGTCAACAATTTACCAAGATTGGTTGAACCTTTTTTAGTATAATCGATTGATTGTTAACATAAATTGTTGCTGGTAGAATTAGATTAGGAACTTTTTTCCAAGTAGTACGTATACAACAAGGTAAATGTTTTGAGCTAGAATGACAACTGTCTTGTTTCTGTCAGTAATGACATCGTTAATATTGTATAGGTAGTCAGAACTCTGTCAGGAGAGTACTGTGAAGTACTTTATACCTCTGAATTTATTTTAAAAAAAGATAAATATTTTAGTTTATTGGTAAGATTTTGTGTTCAGTCATCAGAAGTTTTCATCAATTGTGAGTCCAAGAAATGATATGAAACATGGTACTTGTTTTTTATTGTTAAATCAGTCACATTGGTGGTTAAATTCTTATTAGGATTGTATATTTGTTTATTAATAATATGAAAGATGTTTATGTGAAGCATTATTTTATCAGTATTTAAGATTTGTTCATTTTAATATAACTCTCTATATACTTTTATAATTTTTGTAAAGAAATACCTAAAGGGTTTTGAGAAGTATCAAGGCATAATATGAGAGATGTAGCATGTAAGCGAGCATTATCACAGTTTATTTTAGTTTTTAAACCATACTGGTTATGAACAGTTTTGTAGGTGGATTCCAAATATTGAATAAGTTTCCTGTTCATGCTTTTGTAGGTTTTATATTTAGATATAATAGTAAATGTAAATAGTTCAATTATAATAAACTATTATGTTGAGACGGGTTTTTTTAGAAATAGAAATAATATTATTTCTTCAGCTGGATTGGGAAATTCCCATTTTCTATATAGATTGGATATTTATGTGCAAAAGTGTAAGAGCAGCTATGAATAATTTGGAGAATTTATTCACAACTATTTAAAAATTATACTATCCACATGTTTCACTACTTTTGAGGGTGGCAATCTGAAATATACGTTTTTGATAAGGCTTCAATTGTTATGTAGGCTACTAATTCATTAAGTTTCCCAGTAAAATTTTTGAGAGCTTCTTCAGGATCATATGAAGTGTATACATTATGCCGATTTTCATTATTCAGTTCACTTAAGAGAGTATTCAAATGTATCCTATTTAAAGTGACTTGTTTTTGTTATTTCCGTAATAAACATATCTTTCAACAACTCATTATTTCTTTGAATTTCCTTTCGGGCAAATATTAAGATGAAGAACTCTGTAAGTATGATCTCATCTATTTTATTATTTTATGAACTTCATCTTAATCCAAGCCGGCTTTCACATTGATCTTCATACATCTGTGTGAAAGCCACCTAAGGGTCATGTATGACTTGACCTAACTTTGACATGCTATGCATCAAGTACGCTACGTTTTTATGTACGGTACTCCTAATTATTTGGAATGGTTTTTCAATGTGGAAGATGGAATTTTTGAGTAAATTGATTGTCCTATTAAAAGAAAATTTCTTCACCTTATTCAAAGAGTAAAATATTGAATTTTCCATAAATGCAAGAACCTTCAATAATTGGGGCTTACATTCCCGATAGTCATAACTTAACTGATTGAAGAGAAAGTTTAAAGAATCAGTAGGAAAAAAGATATTATTAAAAGAAAGAATTTACCCCTTTATTAAATTCAATTTTAGGAATAAAAATTAGGGAAATTTAATAGGGAAGAATGGTGAAATTTGGGGAAAAGTAAGGAATTTAAAAATTGAAAAAAAATAAAAGGAGGATGCAAATAATTTGAATTTGGGGTATTACTCGAAATAAAAATTTTAATATTAATTAGCAAAAAATTATTACCACGATATTCCCTTTGGGACATTATAAAAATTCCCAAAAATCAATTTAAAAAACAAAACAAAAGAGAATAAATTCCATCAATCAGAAAACGATTGAACGCTAGCCAACAAGCGTTTCGCATGCTTTTGTCTCTGTCAGCGTCGAACTACTCGTAGCTGCAGTCCCGAATTTGCTTGTTGTACTTCTCATTTCGATGATTCCAACAGCTCTAAACTGAAACTGTTAGGCTCAACCCGACACTCTTTGCCTTTGAGCCACCGGCATGAAAATCGAAGAAGATCAATGAACTCGATTGAATCGAAACATCCGAAACGAAACAAAAGATATTCACAGCGCGAATTGAATGCAAGCCGTCCGAATTGACATCACATTCTGTAAGATCTCATCCCCATTTATAAGTTTCTCAACATTGAGGAGTAAAAATTAATAAAAGTAGGAGGTGGAGAAGAAATAGAAGAATTTGAAGAGATGAATGGTTCATTCATTTGTCATTTATTGTATTCCTATGCAAAAATTCAAGAATCTCATTTACTACTTCCAATAAATAATTACTATTTTCCAATAAATAGTAATTTAGGAGAAATTAATAAATGAAAATTCGGGTTTTCCAATGATTTCTTCAACTTTCTCTTCAATCAGACAAGCTTCTAAGTTATGACTTATGGAATCTAAAGCCTTAATTTATTGTTAAAGGCTCTTGCATTCATAAAGAATTAAATATTTTCCTCTTCTGAATATTGGTAAGAAATTTTATTCAGTCAGGAGAATTAATTTACTCACCAATTGAATCTTCCACATAGGATAACCATTTCAAACAATTAGGGATACAGAAGAACGTAATAAGATTTTCTCATTCATATTTTCCTATGAGTGTTGAAATTATGAAATTGTAACGAAATTTCAAGTTCTACCTAACTAGCTATTCATTTTAAGACGGTAATGTGATCCTTGAGTTACTCTGGTTGGTTGTAACTTTTCTTAAGTATGCTGGAAAGATACCAGATTCACTCTCCATATTTCGGAATTGAAACTTGCTCTTCTTAAGCTCTTCTTCTCCAAGCTCTCATGAATTGAGATTATTGTAATCTCCCAGCTGACTCCCAGATCACTGTTGCATGAGAAAATACCAGTGAGGCTGATATTAGACGGTTATATTAATATTATAATAAATTTGGAGTATTATGAAGAGAGATGAAAATATTATGATTTCGTGGAAAAGTAATCATGATTTACGTATCCCCGTTTCACACACCACGATTTTTGGACGTCCGGTTTTACGCTGTCCATATGATTTCTTCGACTTTGAACAGTTCTTTTAACATATCATATGTTTGCCAAGTTTGGTTCAATTTAATAGAAATCATATGAACTGCGAAAACCCGTACGTCCAAAAACCGTGGTGTGTGAAAGTACCCTTACAAACTGAGATGAAAAAATGATTTCGTATTTTCATCTCATTTGCATATGATATAAAACTATTACCGTGTAATACCGGCCTTAGGGCCATGTTATTATATGACTTAATTTTGACAATAGGCTGGAATGATAGGTGATGATAGGCTAGAAATCTTGTGCAGGCTACTGAAGCTTTAATACCAATTCAAACAGTTACAGTTTGTACTTAAGAGGTCTCCATCTTGATATTTGGATAAAAGGAAATTCAACGAAACAATGAGTTGTTTGGAAAAATATTTATTATGAAAATAACACAAGAAGACACCAAGTTCAAAAAGGATAAATATTAATACTTCCTCAACTAATTTTTCAACTATTTGTATAATAGTAGCATAGTAAGATAAATGATCACTCGAACCTTGATAGGCTGTGTTGAACCATCAAATTAAGGAGACCAGGAGGTCGTCTGCTGAAAGCTCCTTTTTTAGAATTTGAAACGCTAATTTTATTGATGTTTAAAAGCTTGAAATTGAAATAATCTGAAATATTTTATTACAAAAGGTTCGGCTCTATTGAAAAGCATAATCATTTTTTCACTATTCAGCACTTCAATACATTGAAAACCCTTTTTCTTGGTGTAGGCAAATAAAGGAAAATCGAGTATAATACAAAATTTCGTTGAGATGTAATTCAGTACGTTTGGGAATGGAAGGAAGATGTAGAAAGATTTATGCCAGGTTTTCCAAGCACACTCAAAGTTGAGGGACCTTAAATTTTGATGAACAGCTGACATTTTCTATGATGAGTATAGGAAATGTAGTAAGTGTAGTGAACTTGAGGAGTCCCTCAAATTTGAAATGTGCTTAAAGCATCAAAACATTCTTTGAATCAATTCATCTAGTAGTATAGAATAGATTACCGGTACTTCTATTTTTGAAGAAATTAAGCAAATCATGAGCATTTTCTCTTTTTCTATGAGTTAATGACTCCAAACTTTAGTACATTGAACTAAATATCCTAAATTCTTGATGGGCTAAAAGTTCACACTGAAAATGGTCAGAGGTATATTGGTAAGGATACATAATATTACTATATCACTTATCACAATGTAGCCAATCTTTTTACATAATGGAATTTCAAATTCAAATGAAAATTAAGATCATTGAATGCCATAGACGAGTGGTTTTCATACGTTCTGGGTTCATGACGCCCTTGATCGAAATAAATTCCAGCGCTTTCCAAGCTGCAATCCAGCTTACATTTATGATTAAAATGACTGAAACTGACTGCCAGTCTCAATTACGAGACTGGTATCTCATAATCAAATAAGTTTTCAATATACTTTGATAACAACTTCAAAAAATCAGTACAGTATAAAATCGAATTCAAAGTTGTGTTATTTTGTATATTTTTAATTATTGTAAGCCCACAAAGCGTAGATGGCTGTATTCTAATATCACTCCCTCAATAAAATAAAAGGGAAAGCTATAGAATAATGAACGATATCTTCATATTCTATGAGAGGTACTTAAAACCTAAACAATTAGTTACTTGAAAAAAAGTTATGAAAAACAATTGGATAGCAGAAAAATAAAATCAGAAAAATTTGATTATATCTATTGTTTGTAATTCAAATGTTTGAAAAAAATCTACAGTCCACTCAATGAGAATTTCGGGCTCAAATTTAAACTGCATTTCGCATTTATTTTTCAACATTCAATTCAGCTTTGAATGTGATGGAAGCTAAATTGCATGAAAAATCAAGCTTTTCATTGCCTGAGTAGGCTGTTGCAATTTGAAAACATCAATAAATGTAGACTCTCAATAAATGGTTAGTTGACAAAGTACAGTTGAAATGATAAAATTGATATATTTACGGTGAATTATACCGAAAACTGACAACATGAGAAAGACGAGAATGAGTGTTGGAATCGTGAATTATGTAGTCAGCGAATAATTATGCTATTAATACATTCACTATTTAATAGATTTACTGCATGCGTTTACGGTATTTAGATATTAAAATGGTGAAAGTCTTACTCTGTGAAGTAATTTCTTTGCGTTAGTGAATTGAATAATCAAAATTTTATTATTACTTGCAAAAAAAGTATAATTTAAATAAAAACATATGCGCGTAATACTTCCAAATAAGAAAATTGACATATATTATAAAATCATAAATTTCATTCATAATTGACTCAAACTTGTATATAATTAACATAATAGTACTGTAATTTCAACTGATTACAGGATTGTTATCAATTCTATCGCTGTAAGTACCAGGCTAGCAGAGATTCGAAGGCATGAATTGACCATCAATCGCATTTTAATCATTGTATCAATAATTCGAAATGATTACTATTCCAGAATTGAAATCGACATATGAATTTCACATAATTGAAACGAAAATTATATCCGTATAATTGCTACAAGGAAAGTTGGAAGATAAAGAAATAATTTCCAAGAATGAAAAATCTAAATAAATAGGAATTTAGATAATAACTAAATGAATTAAGGAATTCTATTCTCTTAGGGATGATATTCTAATTCATAGTAAGTATTGACTCATAAATTATAAAGTAATTATTTGAATTCTTGCATTTATTGAAGATCAAATACTCTTATGAATAAATATCAAATTTTCTTTTAACTACGGACAATCAATTTACTTCAGAAAATTCATCATGACATTGAATAGAACATTCCAATTAATTCGGAATAATTATTCTTAAAACTTGCGGTACTGTGATGCATCTCAAATTAGGTCAATCTATTCATGACCTGGATAATTCACAGATGAGAAGATCATGTGAACCAGGGTTAAGATAAGATGAGTTCATAAAATAATAAAATAATGAGATGCATACTTACAGTTACTCATCTTAATATTTGCCGAGAAATTCAAGAATTAATGTTGTTGATAGATATGTTGTATTCGTGAAATAACAAGTATTTTCAATTTCATTAAAATAGGTAATTTGAATATCTTAAAGTGAGCTGAATAATGAAAATCGTCATAATGCATATGATCCTCACTTCAAAAAATTTTCAGAAATCTAATAAATTTGTACCTACATATAATTGAACCTTATCAAAAACGATATCTCAGATTCCCTCAAATTGAATATGTGATATTATAATTCCTTTAATATTACTGACATAAATTCTCATAATTATTCATCAACAACTCTACCTTTGCTAATATCCAATCTCTATAATGAATTTCCAATCCACTGAAAAGAAATTCATTATTCTCTATTTCTTAAAAACCACTCATAACTTTAATATTCTATTATAATTGAACTTTACACTTTACCCTTTTATTATCATCTAAATATAACCTACAAGCATACACAGAAACTTATTCACCTATTCTCGGAATCCACCTCCACAAACTAGTCCTTAACTGTATATCTTATAACTGCATAAACTGTCGATATCTCTTCCATATCTACATCTCTCATTTATTACCTTATTTTAATATTACCTTCTAGTTCTTTACTTCATAAAATTCAACATACTATAGTTATCATTTATGAACCAAATCTTAATACTGATAAATTATCTTCCACTAACCATCCTTTCATTATTAATAAACAAATAACTAATCTATAAATTAACTTCCTATTGTGACTGATTTCATCAATATAATACAAGATATCAGATTTCATATCGTTTCTTGAGACTTTCTTAATTTGATGTAAGACAGGCTTCAATGATGACTTACCAATCAATTACACAATAAACCAATAATATTTATCTTTTTAATAATTAAAGGTATAAAGTACTTCACTTGACGAGTTCTGCTACCTTACAATATTACGATGCATTACTGACAGAAAAAAGAATTGTCATTTCCCCCCCAAACATTTCCCCTTTTTTTAACCCCTTTACTTGGAAAAAATTTTCCCAATTTTACCGGGAACAATTTATTTCAACAAAAATCGATTATACTAAAAAAGGGTTTAAAATCTTGGGAAATTTTGACCAGCACTTTAAAAAGGAAACAAACATATGAAAATTTTAAAAATTAGAAAGAAATTTAATTAAATTTAATGAAAGGGGCGGTATTTTTGAAAAACAATTTTCAAAAACATATCATAATAACTTTTCCCAGGGAGACCCCCAAAATTTTCCCCCCGGGAATTTAATAATTTTAAAATTTTATTCCAAGACGAATGTATGCGAAAACTTTCTATTTAATCGGAAATTATTTACTTTTCATGAGCCCCTTTTTTCGTCAGTCCCAAATTATTACAAAATTGACAAACAGTTTTATCGGAAATGTGGGAAAAGTTTTTCTGTAAGTAAAAATGCTCTTTAATAAAACATCTTTTTTCATCAATAAAATTTTTGGAATCCCTAACAAAAAAATAGATTGAAAAAAAAATCTCCTTTAAAATTTGGGAAAATGAATCTAAAAAAAACCCTTTTCCCCCTTATAAACCCTCTCATTTAACTTTTTATTTATGGGGTTCCTCAATGATCTAAAAAATTTGATTGAATATCTTTTTTTAAATTTAATTATTCCCAGCATTTAAAAACTGTGTGCCTTCAAAATTTTTTGGGAAATTTTTTTAAACATGGGGACCTTTTTTTTTTTCGGAAATATTAAAATTATTTATTCCCACACTTTTTTTTTCCCCCAACTTTTTTCCTTTTATGTAATTTTAAACTACCGCCTTTGGGGAAAGGGCCAAATTTTTGTGGGAAATTTTCCCAAAAAAATTTCTGCTCGTGAACTTTCCCCCTTCTTCTTCGTAATTTTCCTTTTTTCCTTTTTATCCCCCTCCTATGACCTGATTCGGGGCTCCTTTTCCGGGAAAATTTCCTGGGGGTTTGGGTCGCTTTTCCTCTTTCTTTTTTCCACGGAAATTCCCCTCCGGGGGGTTCCCCCTCAACAGGAGGTTCCCCTCGGGGGGAGGTTCCGTTAGGAGGGGTTTCCCCCCGGGAGGTTCCCCTCGGGAGGGGTTCCCCTCGGGGGGAGGTTCCCTCAACAGGAGGTTCCCCCTCAACGGGGTTCCCCTCAACGGAGTTCCCCTCGCGGAGGTTCCCCTCTTCAACTTCTTTTGATATTCCTCCCCGCCATATCAATGTAGTGGGACAAACAATCAATTTTTGTAAAACATTTTGGGAAATCATGTTTTTTTATGTACTCTGGGATGCCAGAGCACTTGCAAAAGAATCTTTTGAGGATGTGTTAAATAAAGTCTGCTAAATGTGGGGGCCCCTGATCCTCGGGCCATTCCTTAAAAGTTGCAGGATTTTTCGTTTTGGTGCTCTTCCCCTTTTTTCAAACAATAGGGGGGTTAACTTCTCCTCCCGAAAAGGAAAAAGTTTTTCCCCCCCCGAAAAACCTCTTCTCTGTACTTGATTTTCGTCCAAAACTTTTTCATGAGTGGCTAATATATTGGAACTATCTCGGATTTTGCCGGGCCCAAAAATAATGGAAAATTTTTCAACTTTTTTTAAATCCTATTTACTCATCTTTTTCCCCCCTCTCCCCATCTCAATCAAAACTCCGGGGATCAAAAGGGAAAAATTTCTCCGTTACGCCAAAACAACTGGACCCGGGCGAAAGAACATTACGTGCTGATGACTCTTAACTCTCATAGAGACATCTTTGTTTGCTTCATTTCCCTTTTTTCCGGGCCCCTTTTTGTTTGAAAATTCATATTTCTTTTTCCTCTTCAATAAACCCATTCCCCCCTTAATTTTTTAATTTTTTCAATTCTTAGTGATGATTGATCTCAAAAATTTTGAAAATTTTCGGTTTTAATTTTTCCTGTTTTTATTTTTTTTCGTATTCGAAAATTTGCTTTGTAAAAAAAGAAGGATCATATCTGTATTGATGGGATTTCTAATTTTCCCCACAATTTCCCCAAATTTAAAGCGGCCCAATGACAGTTTTAAAATGGCGGGGTTCATGCTCTGTTAAAATTTCGGTTTTTTTTACTGAACCTAAAAAGTAAAATTCCCTTTTTTGTCCCTTTTTAATTCCCAAAGAAATTTTTTCCCCTTCTCTTTTTTGGAACTCCCCCCTCCCCGTCAGAAATTTATACAAGTCGGTGAGTTTTTCATTATTCTAGCTGAAACCCCTTCCTTTAGCTCCCCCCATCTCAATTTTCCAATCAGAGTAGGGTAGGTTTGACAAGGGCCTGCCGTTTTAATTCTTCTGGAACGGGTTTCATTTTCAAATGAATGGACTCTGCTCTTTGTACCACCCTTCAGTATTTCCTGATTTTTCCTTTTTTGAAAAACAAGTTTTGTCTTTTTTTAAAAAATTTCCCCCATCAATACCTTATTTTCTTTCTCCTTTTTTTTGG
>JADWYZ010000031.1:0-26513 GCA_017141385.1 Sogatella furcifera
TGAGTTACTAACTCTAGGTTTTCCTACTCAAACGACCAAAGATGTCAATGTAGCAACTCTAAGGCAACAGTACCGTGTTGCACTGGCAGAAAACCTGATACTGTTCATAGAATTTTGTATATTGAAAGTGATTTTGAATCAACCTTTAACGATATTGAATGTCTGATTGAAAAAGAACGAATATCCCTGCAGGAAATCAGAGATGATGAGAGTAAACTACTAAGTGATAAGAAAAATGAAGTCACTAGAGCTACTTCTTACTTCTTGCATCTTATAAATAAAATTACTCAATGGTATGTCGCTATAAAAATAGCTCAGAACCAAACGTGGCTTGATAAATTCCAAGTACTTATTGAAAACTTGAAGATTAACTTCTCTTTGATTTTGGAAAACCAAGAAATAGTAAAAACTAGACCACCTTCTCCCAGTTTCTTACCCGATGCGAGAGAAACCTGTGTTGATAACCCATTTGACCAATTGTTTCGAACGACTTTACAGGTTAAAGAACAATCAAGACCTACTAACGTACGTATCGTGGAGCCCGGTGTAAGCAACAACAATGAGAATAATGTATCAATAGCAACAACTGTAGTACCACGGTATGTACCCCCACAAGGTACGAATGCCTCTGTTGTTCAAGGTAATATACCCCTGCAATCTAGTGATGTAGGTATTTCACAGTTTGTAGGCACAACCAGTAATGAAAATAATTTGTCAATTGCATCAAACGTCATACCACAGTATGTACCAACTCAAGCTATGAATGCACCAGTTGTTCACAGACCTTTACAATCTAGTAATCTAGGCGCTTCACCACAAGTATTCAATAGTCTGTTCAACAAGTTACCTAATCCCATTGAACATCTTATTCAAAATTTACCTGTAACGGATGGATTAGACGTTGATAGTTTGCTTCAATTCTTATCTGTTACATTGAATATACAAGAACGCTCAACTCTAAACGATATTCAGCTTCTAAATTTGATACATTCGCACGCTCTAGGTCCTTTAGCTGACAGATTAACGTTTGCAATAAATAATAACTGGTCATTTGATTTTTTTCATGCTGAGGTACTGAACTATTTCATTCCTCAAAGATTGCTTTCAGTAATTGAAAAAGAAAAATTTTACAGACTTCAAGGATCGAATGAAGCTCTGTCTGCATTCATTGTCAGTATAAAAGAAGCAGCTCGCTTATTAAGACTTAATAAATCCGAATCTGAAATTGTTGGTAATATTTGTTCTGGACTCAATAGAGAGGAACGGTCAAGATTAGTTTTTCAAAGTCGACCCTGTACTTTTAACGAACTTAATTTGATTGCTGTTCAATCCCAAAATCTAAGATTTGCTGATGTAGAAAGAGAACGATTTGAGACAACTACGTCCAGTCATCCTCGAATTCAAAAAATCAATACTAATTCTAATCGTATAAATTGCTATCATTGTTCTAAACCGGGCCATATAGCCAAAAATTGCTTTAGGAATCCAGAGAGTGCTAATTATCATACTCAATCTAAAAATCAAGGTAACAGGCCTTCTGCCACATTCAATAACGTGAGAAAACCTGATAATGTCAAGTGTTATTCCTGTCAAAAGTTCGGACATTACCAACGAGATTGTAAAGAGAAGAAAACCTGACAATTAAATAGAAACCGAAACAGGTATCCACGTAAATTTCAAGTTACAAATAGTATCAATAATAATGAAGAAAATAAGTTTAATAAGAGAGTGAATTATGTAAGTCAAACTGAATTTCCTACTTCTTATCCTAGTAAAAATTATAAAAAGAAGAAACTTGACAAACAAAAAAGACAATCCAGAAGAGACAAAAAACACCCAGCTAATTATAAAATCAAAGCCCTTTCTAATGGAGTTATTCCTTTCATAGAATGTCAATTAGGTACTTTAAATCCGATTTCGACAGTCGCTCTGATTGATTCAGGTGCTGTAAGGAGCCTCATATCTAAATCTTTGATTCAACAACTTGAAACGACAAATTCAAATTTAATTTTTTCGAACCTGAAAACTTAAAATGTACAACTGCAAATAAAGGTCAACTTTTAATCACGGAATCAGTAGTACTGAAAATTAAGATAGAAAATTTTTAGTTGGAAGTTCAAATTCTTCATATGTGAGACTCTGTCTGTACCTGTAATTATAGGATGTGATTTCATTCATCATGCAAAATTGGTTCTGATTTGTTCAATAAAATATACTTTTCGGTTTCAGACCTAGTTTCAAATTTGAATTGGGATGTAATGCGGATACGTTAATGGGGAAATTGCAGAATAACCTTATGATTGATAATCAAGGAAGTAATTTGGGAGAAAAGACGAACAAAACAGGTTAGCTCAAGTACTAAAGGTATGACGACGTTTTGACTCTCAAACTAGGTTTAACTAATCTAACCGAATATGAAATCAAATTAGTTTCTGATAAACCAGTTAGGAAAGCTCCCTATCAACTCGATCCAGAAAGAATGAATATTCTAAATGAAAAGGAAGAAAATGTTGAAAGAGGGAATAATAGTTAAATCTCAGAGTAATTACGCTAGCCCCGTTTTCCTAGTTCCAAAAGCCAATGGCTCACATCGTGTAGTAATTGACTACAGAGCAGTTAACAAACAAATAAGTTTGGATTCTGTTCCTTTGCCTAGTGTTGAAACAGCTTTTCATTGGTTCATGGTGCTAAGTATTACACTTGTTTAGACCTCAATCAATCCTATTATCAAATACCTTTGAAAAAGAATGTCGGCACATAACTAGTTTTTGTACTATGCAAAATGTTTATGAATTTACTAGAGAGTACCTTTTGGGCTGTCAGTGGGCGCACAAGCTTTGTCTTCTGTCCTTGACACTTTATTTGAAGAAGAAAAGTTCAAATTTGTTTACCACTATCTCGATGATATAGTAATATATTCTAAAGATTTCAATTCTCATTTAAAACATATCGAAATTATTTTGTCTAAATTGAGGAATGCTGGTTTTACTGTGAATCCTGAAAAGGGCAATTTGCCAAAGAACGTATCTCTTTTCTTGGTCACATTGTTGATCAACATGGAGTTTCCATTGATCCAAGTAGAACACAAAAAATCAGGGATTTTCCTCCACCCAAAAAATCCTAAGGGCGTTGCCCGTTTTATTGGTATGGTTGGATACTTTCATAAATTTATTCCAAATTTTGCTGAAATTGCTACTCCTATTAATGCCCTAAAAAAGAAAAATGTAAAATTTATTTGGAAAGAAGAACATGCAAATGCTTTTGAAAAGTTGAAGAAGGCAATTACAACGCCTCCTATTTTAATGACAGCCGATTTTCGAAAAAGTTTGTTCTTCAAACAGACGGTTCCAGTACGGCAATAGCAGCTGTACTCTGTCAAGAAATTGACAACATACTTAAACCTATAGCATATGCATCGAGAAAATTAACACAACAAGAGTGTAAATATTCGACCTATGAAATAGAGTGTTTGGCTGCCATTTGGGGTATGGAAAGATTCCGTTTCTATTTAGCGCATAATAAATTTCTTCTTCTTACTGATAATTCAGCTTTGTCCTATGTTCTAAATCACCCCCGTCAAAACGGAAGAATGGGAAGATGGACACTTAGACTATTGTGTTTTCAATTTGATGTTAAACACATTCCCGGAAAAGATAATGTAATTGCTGATTGTCTGTCACGTATGTATCAGATAGAAGACAATAATATTGAACAAGAAAACAAAACTGAAATTGAATAGATAACTTATTGAATCTTGTAAATTCACTAAATCTTGTGATTTCCCCTTTAGTATTTACCGATATTAAAACTCATCAAACAAAAGATCCGTTCTGTAATGAAATTTTACAAAAAATTTCCGATGGAATTGATCAATTTCCATACTCTGTTTCCCAAAGGAGTACTAGTTTACAAACACCGAAATCAAGATAATCTTAAAATAGTAGTTCCAAAGTTTCTTGTACCGCTTGTATTCAAATACTTTCACTCATCTCCAGTCGGCGGACACTTAGGTATTTCAAAGACTATGAATAAAATTTTAGAGAATTTTTACTGGAAGGGAGTGGTAAAGATATTGCGTTACTTGTAAAATCGTGTGAAATATGTGGAAAAACCAAGCCTGCTCAAAAGCAGAATTTTGGTTTCTTAGCATCAAAAATTGTACAAGCTCCAATGGATAAATTCTATTGTGGCGTAGTTGGTCCGTTAGTGAGAGCACTCAAAGGACACCCACATTTTTAGCTGTGTAGACGGATTTTCAAAATTCTCGTTTCTATTACCAATTAGGAAAGCTAACACTAATTCCATCATTAAGTGTTTAAAATCAATTTTCGTAAATTGTTCAGTCCCAAAAAAGTATTGTTACTGACAATGCTTCTATTTTCACGTCAAAAAAATTTAAACAATTCTGCTTTCAATTAGGGATTGAGCACATAACAACGTCACCATTTTATCCAACCCTAATCAAGTAGAAAGATTACATAGGAATCTCAGAAGTGCTCTTATTGCCTTCCATGGTGAATCTCAGACGAAGTGGGATGAAAGTTTGTCATGGATTCCCACTACCAAACTTATCCCAACACGACAGTACTGGATGTACCCTTTTTCACTTATGTACCGATTCAAACCTAACCATCCTTTACAAAACGCTTGGAAAATCGACGATATATTACCCTCAAAACTGAAAATACTTTCGAATTTGGCAAAAGGCTAAAGAAAATTTGACTAAATCACATGATAAAGTAAAAGCCAGATATGATAAACATAGGTCTCCAATCCCTTATAAGATAGGTGATTTAGTGTGGTTGAAAACTCATATATTGAGTAATAAAGCTAATAAGATTTCACAGAAACTCAGTTACAGATGGCGTGGTCCATACGTTATTGAGAGATGGCTAGAATCCAGTTACAGCTGGTTTGACAGACACGGGTATGTTCTTCCAAAAAGCACATGTATCTCATCTGAAAAGGTACTACCCCGTAGAGACGATAATGGTGATTGATAAATCAAGGATAACTAGAGTAAACCTCTTTCCTTATTCTTCATTCATATGAGACAAGTTTCTGTCTGATTGATCCATTAATTGTATTTGGTCCGGCAAGTATGGACAAATTATCTATTATTAAAGGCTATGTGCAGTCTGATAACTAGATACCCTGATTAAAACAATCTTGAGCTCATTGTTAGTCTAATTAAGAAACTATAACTGTGTATAGAAGTAATAAAGTGTAAAACGTGTAGTATGTAATTGTATAAACTAAGTATTGTATCAGCGTATCATAAAAGTATTCTTTTTAAAGTCATTAGATATCACTATGAAATAATCGTATAACATTGCAATGTGTAGACCTAATATTCAGTCAATAAACCTTGAACTTTGAGAAATGTGTCAAGACGTTTGAGACATAACATTCGAACTTATAGGCATGCTTAAAACTGATGATTCAAGTTGTTTAGCAATAGGGAAACTGTAAATCAGATGTAAATCTTAAATTAACTATAAATATTATAATTGTTGAACCATTACTCTTGTTGAAATTAGTAAATATATTGTCCCATTGTATTTGTTAGTGATATTTAACTTCGATCACTCTTGATTGAAAAATATAAAGGATAAGTTTCTTTTTTGAAGGATATAATTTTTATTTAAATTTTTGATGGTGAATATTTCAAACCAGTTACTGTGTGAAGTTTTTATCCATCCTTTTTAAGTATTTAATTTTGTAAGCTGATGTATTTGTATATTACCCTTTACAGTAATAATAGTGTAACCAATAATATGAGATTGATGATAGAGATATAAATTTTCGAATATGACATTGAAGTATGAATTTAGAATGATTAATATTTAGGTAGTTAGATCCTCTGAGATAATTCAAGTAACAGACTTGATAGAAACGTCCTTATGTACACCTTTTGGTTCTTGATCTTGGTGCGCGACATGACCTTGATACCTCTTATAATTTTGTTTTGTCTCTTGAGTTCCAGTAAAGGTACTTTACAGTTTAGGGATGGCCGCCCTGATCTGTGACGATCCCTTTGCTTCCGTTATCACTGTTCCTTTTGTATTATCTGAAGAAATGAGAATCGTTATTTTTACCTTTAATATTGACTTCTTTGATTTCATTAACTACTTATCATCTCTGTTTCCTCGTTGCTCTCGTTTAAAGGGGGGTGTGTTGTGCTGATTATTTTTTTTTCTTTATTTTTCCTTTGAGTTTCTTTATTATAATAGTTGCATTGTTGGCTCTGTTGGATTTATCAAGAAGCCGTACTATGAAGATTATTGTTGTTGAGCTATTTTTAGACTATGTTTGTTGAGTAGCTACTCAAAAGCGACAAGAAGTCGCGGGTTTTTCATTTTTTTAATTTGCGAGCGTGAGAACTTGGATATCCGTTTAGAAATTGTGTTATTGTAAAACTCCACTATTGGCTAACATTACAAATTCTCAGTTGTTCAACCAATAATGTGAATCGTACTTATGATTCACTTACTATCTGCCCTCTGGTGACATAAATTGTAAACAGCTAGACCGTTCGCTTCTGGTGAGTGTGTTGGCTGCACATTGTTTTCGAGGCTTGGCTTGGTCTGTTACTTCATACAAGATGTTTTTTGGAACTGTTTGATTTAATAGTCTAGATGAGTGGATTTAATTAACAATATGTAACGTAAAAGAAGCCTATTAACTGTAAATATGTAGCCATCCTTGTAAAGTAGTGACATCCTTGATATATTGATGTGAAATTCACTCCAAAATCCGCTTATAAGGTAAATTCAATTTTTGTATTTGTTAACTGTAAGAGTTATTTATTATTGGGAGTTATTATCTCCTTCTATTGAAATCTATTGCACTAATGTGATTATTATCACTTTTCTAATTAATTAACAAAATAAGGAATTAACTGGATTCACAAAAGATTTGAAGTTTCAAGGTCAAGCCTAAATATTTGAGTAGGCTAATTCAGTTGAAAAAATTCGTTTTCTTCTAATAGATAATAGATTTTTCGTTTTCTAGCCTATCTTATTAATCCAAGAGATGTAACAAATTTTTATTAAATTAGTATTAAATGAAAGTGAATCTTATGGTTTCTGTTTTAGTTAGAGTTAGTATCCGTATAAATCTGTTTAAATTCTGTTAAATTCGTAGATCAATTCTGTTTAAAGTAAACAAAATACGTTACATTCTGCCTTTAGTACACCTGATTGAACTTTGGTGTTAATTATACTTCAATTTAGAAAATTTATCAAGAAATCTAACTACAGTTACCTTCAAGTGGGTGAAGGAATTATTATTGATTGGATACAAATGGTTAGATAGGGAATTAGGATTTTATGAAGTAAATATTAGTTTGTGAACTATTTCTATTCGATACTTGGAATCTTTCAGCGGTCGAAGATACTGAAATATGCTGTTGAAAGAGATCTAATATTGGACGTTACCTACCCGTCTACATGATGAACCGTGAGGATATGGTTTCCTTGAGGGGCAACGACCAGAAGACTCATTAAGTCGCTCACAGTGGGTGTGAGTCGCTGCGAGAGTTCCGACGGCATTACCTCCAGGGGGGTTCGGCGATCAGGGAGACGAACTGGTAACTACAGTACCCAGTACCAAGGTAACGGTATTCAAATATTTAAAGAAACTTCGACTTTGTAAACAAAAAGGGATCTTCGTTTCTATAGTGATCACTATCTTCGCTTATCTTTATTTACCTCTGCGCAGAGAGTAGCATAATAATGTAATCTGAAATTTTGTATTGTTTTTTTGTAATGTTTTTTATTTAAAGTTTATAGAATACAAGGATGGCCTAAATCTAGTCGTTTTCTTGACTACTTCCAATTCCATTTAATATAAGAAACATCAGTCTTGAAATGTCTGTACTCTAAATTCAAAATTCACCTAATTATCAAAAATTAAGTTAAAGTACAGTACAATTCCAATTACTATTACATAAGAGAGATTAGTAAAATTTAACAAACTTGAAATTCTAGATTATAGTCCGAAAAAAGTGGCAATAGACTAGTGAAAAAAAGACAATACACCACGATGTTTCTTTAAATATAATTATCAAAACGTGTATCTTAAAAATGCCGCAATGTATATTCAAATATGCTATTGACATGGCAATTGGCAACATAACTTCCTTATTTTAAATTTTATAAAACGCATTGTATGGATCAGAGGATTTTTTATTAGTTTTTTTTTATAATAGGCCTATAGACACATACATTAAGTTTTGTTTTGCCCAGTTTTGAAGATCTAATCAGGTAGGGACGTCCCCCATTCTACATTAACTGAGTGAACCGATTTCTGGCGTTTGTCATGACTCCAGCCCGCATAGCAGGCGTTATGTTGGCAATTTTTACCTGGATATTAATCTTTAAATCTTGTAGGGTCCTTGGACGGTTTACATAAACACGGTTTTTCAAAAAACACATAGAAAAAAATTACAAAGGGTCAAATCGGGAGAGCGGGCCGGTCACTTCAAATCGCCCATAATTGAGATAAGGCGCTCTGGAAAGTATTCCCTCAGAACAGTCATCATGTCATCGATGTCTTGAAGTGTGTGCCGTTGCACCGTCTTGTTGGAACCAAATTTCCCCTAATTCCAACTCATCTAGTCGTGGGAAAAAATCCTTCAACATGTTTACATACCGGTACGAATTCACTGTCACTATGACTTCATTTTCCTCAAAGAACCAGACACCAATAACTCCACTTGAGGAAACTACACACCACACTGTGACTTTGGGTGAATGCAAAGGCCTATGATGCAATTATCGAGGATTTGTGTCAGCCCAGTAGTGCCAAGGACCCTACAAGATTTGAAGATCAGCATCCAATAAGAAATTGCCAATCTAGCGCCTGCTACGCTAGCTGGACTCATGACAAACGCCAGAAATAGGTTCACTTAGTGTATGGAGAATGGGGGAAGTCACCTCCCTGACTAGATCTTCAAAACTGGGCTAAACAAAACTTTATTTATGTGCCTATATTATAAAAAACTAATAAAAATTTTCTGATTCATACAATGCGTTTTGCAAAGTTTTAAAATAAGGAAGTTCTGTTGCCGCAACTTATATTATCTGGTTGATGAGAGAAACCTATTCCGTCATTGTTTATAGCGATTAGTACGCGCTCGACGCATTAATTGTTCAGATTAATGCCTAATGTGCTAATCAGATTGGACGTGCTTATCTCTAAAATTAAGCTAACCAACAACTACACTACAATGTCACTTGAAAGCAGGGAAATTGTTCATGAGAAAGCCACTTTTGCGAAAGAGCAGCCAATGCCAAACCAAATATCTGCTAATTAGTGAAACCGAATAACTCGAATAATAAGATTGACATTCAGCTCCATTTTGAAATCTGATTAGCTCATTTGATCCTTATGAAGTTTATTTACCATGGAGCGGAATTCAATATTGATATTAATTAATCTTTCCATTTTCTTTTTTTATATATCTATAAATAAAAGATATCATCTCTCATCTTATATAGATTCCCATCTTATATATATCTTGTTCTTAGACAAATTTTAAAAATCAATTGTTGGACTTGATGATGAATCTCACTGATTTCTATTATAATGAAATTCAGAAATTACGCTCTCAATCAAACGAGCATGTCAAAGTTTGTGCATAAACAATCAACGTGATTGAGTCCTGTAAACTAATCCCTACAAAATTCATTACAAATTTATACAGTAGATTCAGTTTAGATTCTATATACATTAAGAAAATATCTTAGAAGAATAGTATACGATTTGTATACACATTTTCAATTTGTATATTTTCTGAGAAGTTCTATTCTCTATAATTTTACTATTGAGTATTGTTCTACAAATTGTTT
The DNA here is from genome assembly GCA_017141385.1 of Sogatella furcifera. Classification (NCBI taxonomy): domain Eukaryota; kingdom Metazoa; phylum Arthropoda; class Insecta; order Hemiptera; family Delphacidae; genus Sogatella; species Sogatella furcifera. The sequence continues at coordinate 9,855 of JADWYZ010000031.1, forward strand.
CTGAATCCCAATATCAGGAGAATTCATTCTTATTTCCAGTAAATGAATTTCAGGTGTCGTAGAGTTTGGCACAAGTAATTTTTCGAACAAGTAAAGATTCCGCCAATTTGGTCAGGTAGTTGGGAACCGTATACCTGGAAGAGTAGTGATTCGTCCAAATAACAAAAAAGAAGAATATCTGCATTGACATGACAGGCCCACATAATAGAATCGTTCAGGAAGAAAATAATAGAACTTCGAGCATTGATTATAGATATATCTGTTACAATGACTTAACTTACAAATCACTCAACTGTCATTCAACACCCTAAAAATAGTACACTTCAATTACTGAATGGGAATCAGCTTAGTTCTATTCTCTCCAAAGGGAATCCCCGAAGTTGTCAAAGATAGATTTTATATCCTCAATTATAATGTTTAGTATTGTAGTATACATAGGAATATATCATGATTCCCGATATATGCTCAAACTACAGTATGAAAATTATATTTTCTACATGAGCAGATGATTTCTGAAATAGGCAAAAGTAGCCTACTCGCGTTTCAAACTTTTTGACCCTGGTACTTTTTCGATACTCTTAGATTATCAGGGATAGATTACCACAATCAAATCTGAGGTCTAATTGGAAATTTAAGAAGTTCAAATCCCCGAATTTCTGCTTATTCTTTGGTAAAGGTGTCATCAGTACCGGATTTAAAGGTAGTCCAACTAGGCTGGCGCCTAGGGGCCCGCGCAAAAGAAAACATATTTTTTATTACTTTTGTAGTGAATAATTCCATGTTGCACGCTCAGTGGAACTTTTACAATTGACCACTATAAAATATGTTCCATGACTCCTGATACATTGAGATGACAATTTCATAGTGATTTTCGGGTTTTTCTAGAAACTGGGAATACCCAGTTGATTAGCCAATAAGAGAAGGGTCTCTGAAGGAAGGAAGACAACTCCGATCTTTTGTTGTTATTATGGGAACTTTTGAGACTCATTGTCTCATTCATTCATAATTTCTATTCTTAGTTACACATTTATTTATTTTGAGTTTATTCAACTTCTGCCTATATCTGAGCTTTCTCTGACAATAAAGGGTGTATAGAGTCAGGTAGAAATCGGTTGAAAGACTATTCGTTTGTAATGCTCACAGGAGCGTGGAAACCCATTGGGGAAACACTACTCATTTTGGTATTGGTCGAATCGCTACTCGTTCGAATCGCTACATAATCGAATTTCAGTTCCTGTATTAAAATTTAAAAATATCGTACATTTCAATTTTCTTTATTTCTATACATAGCATATATTTTTTTATAGCAGCACCAAGCAGTTATTCTGTTCTAAACAGTATCGATCGACTTTCAACCCATTATCACCTTGAAATTGTAGCACATTCTTTTTCCATGATACAGTGGAACATTACGTGTCTCTCCACCAATACGATTATAATAATTATTATTCGATTATTGCGGTGAACATGACTATCAAAGTCAAAGGTTATGTAAATACAGCGACTAAACAAGGCGGTGAAGGAGAACGCGATCTTCGTGATGGAAGGTGTTTAGAGGTGAGGTAATTGCAACGCAGAGTGTAAATAAACCTGGAAGCCCTTTATTTCTCAAAGTGTTCCGTGTGGTTTTAGGTTATGAGGAGGGGGTAAGGAGGGCTTCTATAAGGTGGGAGGAGCAAGGAGGTTCGGAAAGGAGCGATGGGGTGTATTTTGTACAAGCAAAGAAGACTTTCTATCAAGATGGGAAAATGACTCCAGTTCGATCAATATTGGTTCAAATATTATAAATTTGGTATCAAATTTATAGATCAGATTCCCCTACAGTTTAAGACCAAATTTATAATGTATGAAACAATTTTGACCGAGCTGGAGTCATTTTCCCATCTTGCCAGAATGTCTTCTTTGCTTGGATAAGCTATAGTCGACCCTCTTGAACAAGGTGACTCCACTCTCCTACTTCGCAGATTAGAATCCCAGCCGTTGAGAGCGGTGCACGTAAGTACAAGTATTTACGGCTGGCACCGACCGACCTGTGAGACGTGACGAATAAAACCGCAATAAATTCCGAGGCGCCCTCGAACCCTTCCTGGCCTTGGCTCTATTAAATCCCATAAAAAAGAACAGAAATTACATAGCGACGAGACGGCAGTCGGCAATCGAAGAATAAATTTCATTACATAATTTGCAACAGCGTCGACCGCCAAGCCACGAACGGCTGAGGCGAACCGCTGTGTAATTGACATGTAAGCCGCTCGCGCTTCCCCCAAATTACCTGTCTTTGTCTAACTCATCTCCAGGAATTATTAGACCTTCCGCCACGGACAAGAAGTTATACTTCACACAAAAACAAATAATATCATGTATGTTTACTTCATCAATATGTATACATAAATGCGTACTTCAAGAATATTTCCTTTTTTTTTTTCCCCCGGGAAAATTTGGGGCCCCTTTTTTTTTTTTTAAAATTTTCCCCTGATTTTAATTTTTTTTGCATGAACTTCATAAGCGCTCACCAAGTTTTAAAATTAATTCTTAAATGATTTAACTTTCGCTAAAATCAAGGTAAAAAACGTTAACAGGTAGAAGGGAAACCATCTTGGAAAGGGAAAAATTATATTCAAATTAATAAAAACCCTTTAATTTCAAAGGGGGTTTAGTTAAGGAAAAAAAAGTATACAAAGAGAAAGGGGGGTTAAATTGTGTAATTTAAAAAAAAATTTTAATTTTTTTTTAATATTTAAAATTTTTTTAAATAATTCCCTCATTAAACAAATTTATTGATAACAATTTTATGAGTTTATTTCAAAGGAATTCTTTTAAATTTATAAAACTCTGAAAAGGTCCCTTTTTGCAGATTAGAATTCTTAACAAAAAAGAAAGAAATTTTGCCAAAAAAGAAGGTTAAATAAAACAATAAATTCCGGAAACCCTTCACTCCCTTTAAAAAATTTAAAAACTAAAAACAAAATTAAAGGTCGCATGAACAAATTAAATTTTCCAATTTGCAACGGCCCGGAAGCCAAGGTGCCGTGAATTTTCCTTCTTCCCCAAATTTCTGTCTTTAAATCTCAAAATTATATTTCCCCCAAAAATTAATTGAATAAAACAAATAACCCTTATTTCTTCATAATTATCTAATGTACTTAAAATATTTCTTTTAATTGAAGCTAATAATTTTATATTTTTTTGAAATTTTCAATTTCAAATTTATTTTAATTAACCATTTTTTATAAATTTTTCCCTCATTTTTTTTCTATTCCTAATTATTTAATAAATCTTATCAATTTTTTGGCAAATGATTTTTTATTTAAATTATTTTTTATTTGAATATAAAAATTGAAAATCAATATCATTTAAAGGGGGAAATCAATGAAAAAAGAGGAAAGATTTTTATAAATGTTATTTTTGGAAAAAAAGAAAGTATTGTTTTGGGAAACCGGCCCACCAAAAATCAAATTTATTAACCCCCTAAATTTCAACCTTCATTAATTCGAAAATAGGAATTTCTTTTAAAGACATTAAATTTTTGAAATCATAATTTTTTAATTTTCATTTATTTAAATAATGTAAATCAAATTTCTAAAAGAATGAAAAACCGTCAGGAAATTTAATAGAATATCAATTTAAAAGAAAGAATAAAATTATTTGAGGAAAAATTTATGAAGAAATGGACCTTCCCAAATTAATAAATTGAGGGCTTTATAATTAAAAAAATAAATAAAATACATTCTAAATATAGAACTTTAAGGGAAGAAAAAGATGACGGAAAAAGGTAATCGAATTTATTTAATATTAATCAAAGATCCCAAACCTTGAGAAAAGGGCATATTTATTTAAATTTATTTTAAATAAATGCATCCCCCAAGTCTTATTTTGGAAACTAATTTAAAATTTTGGGATTTGGCCCCCCCCGGTTTTAAGTTACAGATGTTTAGAGTATAAAAAATTTACTTACAAATATTAAAAAAGGTTTTATTGTTAAAAAATAAATTTTTTTTAAAAAAATTTTGGTTCAAAAAAAATAAAAATGAATTAATTTTTTATTTTTTTGGATTTCAGGGATTCATTAAAAATCAAATTTATTTGGATTATTTGGGGATAAAAATTATTATTTTAATTTTTTTTAAAAATTTTAAAAAAAAAAATTCACTCAATAATCCACATGGAATTATTAAATAAAGAAATTAAAAAATTTAAAATATTGGAAAAAAAAAAAATTTTTTTAAAAGAATTTTTAAAATTTTTTTTTTTAAAAACCCAATTTTAAATTTAAGTTTATTTTAATTTTTTTTAAAAAAAAACCTTTTTTTTTTTTCCCCTCATTAAAAAAACTTGCAAATTTTTTTAAAATTTTTTGTGATGTTTTGAAATTTTAAGGTTTTGGAAATAAGAAAGAAAAATAAAAAAAAAAAGGGACTTTAATTTTTAAAAAGGGGTTTTTTTCAAAAAAAAAAAACCCTTTTATAAAAAGAAAAATTTTATTTAAAAATTAAAATTTTTTAAAAAAGGGGGAAAAAAGGGGTTTTTTGTTTAATATGGGTTTTACCCACCCTTATAATTTTTTTTTTGATCCCGGAAAGATTTAAAATTTTTAGGTTCTTTTTAATTAAATTTTCAAATTTTAATTTCTTTTTTTTTTTTTTTTTTAAAAATTTAAAACCCCTTTAAAAATTTTTAAAAATTTTAAAAAAAAAAATTGAAAAACCCTTTTTATTGAAAAAAAACCCAAAAACAAAAAAAAAAAAAAACCTTTTATCAAAAAATTTAAAAAAAGGGCCCTTTTTGAGAATAAACTTTTGAATTTATTTTTCAGGTTTTTTAAAAATTTTTTTAAAAAACAAAACCAAATTTAGGTTAAAATAAATTAAAAAGGAAAAAATTTTAAAATAAAAAATTTAAAAAATTTTAAAAAATTTTTTTTAAAAAATTTTGAAAGATTTTTAAAAAGGAAAAAAATGAAACCAAATTAAAAAACAAAAAAAACCCAAAAAAAACAAAAAAAAATTGGTTTTTGGGGGAAAAAAATTTTTAATTTTTAAAAAACCCCCCCAAATTTTTTTTAAAAATTTTTTTCTTTTTTTTATAAATTTTTTTATAGAAATTAATTTGAAAAATTTTTTAATTTTTTTTTTTAAAAATTTAAATTTTTTTTTTTCCCGTTTCTTTTCAAAAATTTTTTTTTAACCCTTTACCCCCTTTTTTAATATTTTAAAAAAAAATTTAATTTTCCCAACCCAAAAAATTTTTTTTTTGTTAAAATTTTTGAAAAGGGAAAAAATACCGGGCCAATTCCTCAAAAATTGAATTTTAAAAAATTTTTTTTTTGGTTTTTCCCCTTTTTCCCTTTTAAAGAATTTTTGGGGGGAAAAAAAATAAATCCCGTTTTTTTTTCCCCTTTTTCAAAAAAATTTTTTAAAAATTGGAAAGGGAAAATAAAAGGGTTTTTCCCCCTCATGGAACCCAAAAAAAATTTTGGGGCATTTGTTCCCAAAAAATTTTTTTTCCCTTTTATTTAATTTAAATTTTTTTATTTTTAATTTTTTTTAAAATTTTTTTTTTTTCCCTTTCTCTTCCTTTTATTTTTTTTAAATTTTTGTATTTTTTGGTTCTATTTTAAATTTATTTCCTTTTAAGTTTAACCCCTTTAAAAAAATTTTAAATTTAATTATTCAATTTTAAAAAAATAAACCCGTTTTAATTAAAAAATAAATGTAAAAATAAAAAAAAATTTTTTAAAATTTAATTTAAAAAAATAATTTTTTTAAAAAAAAATTGGGGGTTTTTAAAATTTAGGTTTTCCCTTTTGGGATCAATTTGGGGAAAAAAAATTTATAAAAAAATTAAAAATTTACCCTTTTAAATTAAAATTTTTTTTAAAATTTGGGGTTTTTGGTTTAAAAGCCTGGTTTTTAAAAAGAAAGAAAAGGGGAAAAAAAAAACCCCCCCGGGGTTCAAAATGTTGGATCACAAAAAATTTAAAAAAAAAATTTTTAACATTAAACAAAAAAAAAATTGGGAAAAAAATGAATTCCCCAAAAAATCTTTTAGAGGATTAAATTAATCAAAAAATTTAAGGCAAAATTTTTTAAGAAATTTCAAAGAAAATTTTCCCAATCAAACTTTTAAGTTTTCAAAAAAAAGAGAAAATTTTTAAAAAAAATTTTATTAAAGGATTTAAATTTTTTATGAAAACACTTTAAAATTTTGGTTTCCCAAACTTTTTTTAAATTCGGGTTTATTTCTTAAAAAATTTGGGTTTTTAATTAAAATTTAAAATTCCCTATAAAAATTTTTTTTTTTATTTCCCTTTCCCTTTAAAAAAATTTAAAACTTTAAAATTTTAAAAAAAAAATTTAAATCCTTTACATTTTTAAAAAAAAGGGGGGGAATATTAAAATTTAATTCTTTCAAAAAAAAAATTTTTTAATTTTAAAATTTAAAAAATTTTAAAAATTTTTGTTTTAATTTTGTTTTTTTTGAAAATTTAATTTTTTTTTTCTCTTAAAAACATAAAATATTTTATTTATTATTTTGGGCCCAAAAAATTTTTTTTAAAAAGGGGAAAAAAAGGGAAAAAATTCAAATTTAATTTTAAAATTTTTTGGTTTTTTTTCCCTTAAAAATTTTTTTTTTTTGAAAAAAAATAAAAAATATTTTTTTTTAAAAATATTTTTAATTTTAAAAAGGGGAAAAAATTTAAAAAATTTTTTATTAATGGGTTAAAAAAAGGTAAAATTTCTACAAAGTATTAATTCCTCTTAAAAATTATTTTTTAATTTTTAATTTTAAATTTATCAATGGGTTTTAAAAAAAAAAAAATTTTAAATAAAACGGGGAAAAATTTTAAAATTTTTTTTCCCAATTTTCTTTTGTTTTGATAATTACAAAAATTTTTTTTTAAAAAAATTTTGAATTTTAAAAACCCCCTAGTTTTAAAAAAAATTTGAAATTTAATAATTTTCAATTTTAAAAAAAAAAAAATTTAATTTTAATTTTTTGGGTTTTGAGTTTTTACAAGGAAAAACCCCAAAAAAAACTAAAAATTTAAAATTTTTTACCTTTTTTTTTTGGGGGGAAAAAAGCTTTTTTTGGAACGGTTTGAAAATTTGGGGTAATTTGGCCTTTGGGAAAATTCCCTTTCGCTTAAAATTTTTTGTGGGGTTTTTGGTTTAACCCAAAAACCTTTTTTTTTTAAAAAATTTTTGGGCTAAAATTTTACAAATTTTTTTTTAAAATTTACTTTAATTTTGTTTTTAAAATTTTTTTAAAATTTTAAAAATTTTTTTCCGGGAAAATTTAAAATTTGTTTTAAAAATTTATTAAATTTCTAGCAAAAAAATTTTTTTTCCCCCTTTTAAAGACTATTCACTTTTTTAAAAAAATTTAAAAATTTAAATTTTTAAAAAAATTTTTTTAAATTTTTTAAAAAATTAAAAAAATTTTTGGTTTGGGGTTTAAAAAGGGGGGGGAAAAAATTTTAAAGTTAAAAAAATTTTTTTGACTATTTTTTTTTGTTTAAATTTTAATACGAAAAGAAAAAAACCCTTTTTTTAAAAGAATTTAAAAAGAAGGGAAAAAAAAATTTTTTTTTTTAAAAAAAATAAAAAAATTTTTTTTTTAAAAAAGGGTTTTGGAGGGGAAAAAATTTCAAGTTAAAAAAACAAATTTTTAAAAAACCTAGGGTTAAAATTTAAAAATTTAAAATTTTTAAAAGAAAAAAAAATAAAAAAGAAAGAAAAAAAGGGGAAAAGGGGGGCGGTTTTGTAAAAATTTTTTTTTTGGGTAAAAAAAAAACATTTTTAAAAAAAAAAATTTTTTAAAAAAAAAAATTTTAAAAAATTTTTTAAAAAAGGGTTTTAAATTGTTTAAAAGATTTGGGGAAAACATTTAAAAAAAAAAAAACAACTTAAAAAGGAAAAGGGGAAATAAAATAAAAAAAAAATTAAAAAAAAAAAAAATTTTAAAAAATTTTTTTTTTTAATAAAATTTTTAAAGTTTTTTTTAAAAAAAAAAAACCCAAAAAAGAAAAGGGAAAAAAATTTTTGTGGTTTAATGATGGGGGAAAAAGGGAAAAAAATTTTACCCCTTATTTTTTAAAAACCCCGTTTTTTTAAAAAAAAAAAATTAAAAGTTTTGGGGGTTTTTTTTTTTTTTTGGGGTTTTTGGAAAATAATCCGGGGTTTTTAAAAATTTTAAAAATTTAAAAGAAAAAAATTTTTTTTTTAAATTAAATTTATAAATTTTAATTTTTATTTAAAAATTTTTTAAATTTCATATTTTTTTAACTTAATACCCCAAAAATTTTTAAAAAATTTTTTCCTTTAAAACCCGGGGATTTAAAAAAATTTTTTTTAATTTTAAAAAAATTTTTTAAAAATTCTTGTTTAAAGGTTTTTGGTAAAGGGGGCCCAAAAATTTTTTTTTTCGGGAAATTTTAAAAAAACAAAAATTTTTTGTTTTAAAAAAAATTAAACTTTAAAAAAAATTATTTTAAAAAAAATTTTTCCCCAATTTTGGGTTTTTTTTTTTAAAAAAATAAAGATTTTCAAAAATAAAATAAATTTTCTTTTGGAAAAAATTTTGAAAAAAATTCCCGTTATTTTTTCTTTTGGGGGGTAAAAAAAGGGAATTTCCCCAAAAAATTTTTTTTAAAAAACCCCAAATTTTACCCCAAAAAAAAATTTTTTAAATTTCTGTTTTTTTGGGTTGGTTTTTTCATTGTTGTTTTTTAAAACCCGAAAACCCCGGGGGGGGTTTTTTGGAAAAAAACCCCCCGGTTCATTAAATAAACCTTTTTTTCCCTTTTTAATTTTTTTTTCCCTAATTTTTTCTTTTTAAAGGTTTTTTTTTTTTTGGGTTAAAAAATTTTTCCCTTCTGACTTTCCCGCCCCCGGTTTTTTTAAGGAAATTTTTTTTTAAAAAATTACCAAAAATAAACCCAGAAGGTTTTTTGGGTTTTACCTTTTGGGGTAAATTTTTGGTCCCCTTTTTTTTCCCCCCCAAAAAAACCCAAAAAATAAATAATTTTTTAAAATTTAAATTTTTATTAATTTGGGGGAAAAAAAAAATTTAAACCCGATTTTGTTTAAATTTTAAAATTATTTTAAAAAGATTTGGGCGTTTTTAAAAATTTTTAAAAAAAAAATTTATTTTTAAAAAACTTTTTTTAATTTTTCTTTTTTAGGCATATTAAAAATTTTTAAAATTTTTTTTATTTATTAAAATTCTTTGGTTTTTTTTTAAAATTTTTAAAAAAATTTTTTATTTTTTAAAATTAATTTTTTTACCAAACTTTTTTTTTTCCCGTTTAATTTGGGTTTTTAAATTTTAAAATTTTTAAACAAATATTTTAATGTTTTAAAAAAAATAAATTTGTAGAAAAAAAATTTTTAATTTTATAAAGGAACTTTTTTCAAAATTTTTTTTTAAAATTTTGAAAAATTGTAAAAATAAAATGGGAAAATCTTTTTGCCAAATTTTTTATTGGGAAAAAGGGGAATTTGGGCCCAATTTTTTAAAAAATTTGCGGTTCCCCCAGGGGGAAATTTTAAGGGGTAAATAAATGGGGGGGTCTTTAAAATTTTTAAAAAAAAATAAAAAAAATTTTTTTTTTTTTTTTAAACCCTTTTATTGGGCAAAAAATTAAAATTTTGGGAAAAATTTTTTATGTTTTTTTTTAAATTTTAAAAATCAAACCAACAAATTTTTTTTTCCCCTTTTTTAATTTAAAAATTTTAAATGAAATTTTTAAAAATTTTTTTAATTACAAAAAAAGTCAAAATTTTTTTTTTTATGGTTCCCTTTTTAAAAAATTTTTTTATGGTTTTTATGTTTTTCCAAAAAAAATTTTTTTTAAAAAAAAAATTTTATTTTTTAGTTTTTAAATTAAAAAATTTTTGAAAAAATAAATTTTTAAAATTATAAATTTGTTTTAACCAAAAGGGGAAAAAATTAATTTTTTTTTCCCCCTTAGGAAAACCCCTTTAAATTTATTTAAAAAAAATTTTTAAAATTTTTTTTCCCTTTTTAAAAAAAAAAAAATTTTTCAAAATTTTTTTTTAAATTTTTTTATTATTTTTAAAAAAAACCCCAAAAAACCGGGCAAATTTTTAAAAAAAATTTCAAAAAAAATTTTTTTTTTAAAATTTTTAAAATTTTTATGGGTTTTTTAAAAAAATTTTTAAAAAAAATTACAAAAAATGTTTTTTTAAAAACCAAAATTTTTAAAAAAAAAAGTTTCCCAAATATTTTCTTTTTTTAAAAATTTCAAATTTTTTAAAATTGGACAAAGGTTTTTAAAATCCTTATTAAAAAATTTTTTTTTTTAAAAGTTAAAAACCCTTTTTCCCGGGTTTTTGGAGGGGAAATTTGATAAATTTAAAAATTTTGGGGGAGGGGTTTGGGGTCGATTTTAGTTTGGGAAAAACCAAAAAAGGATAAAAATATTTTCTATTTAAAAAATTTCCCTTTTTTACAAAAAATTTTTTCCCAAAGTTTTTTAAAAGGGGGGTTTAAAAAATTTTTTTTGATACCCTTCAAAATTTTTCAGTTTTAAATTTTTTTTTTTTTCCCCCTTTTTTTTAGGGGAATTTTTGTCTTAAAAAAGTTTAAAAAAAATTTTTTAAAACCTGTCTATTTTTGGGGGTTTTTTTTTTTTTGGGTTTTTAAAAAAAATTAAAAATTTTTTTTTTCTTTTTTTTAAACCCGGGGGGAAAAATTTTGTAAGAAATTTTAAAAAATTTTTTAAATTTTATTTAAATTTTATTTAAATTTTTTTTATTTGAAAAAAAAAAATTTTCAAAAATCAAGGTTTATTTTGAAAAGATCCTTTTAAAATTTTAAAAATTTTTTTTTGTTTAAACTCTCAAAAAAAAATTTTTTAATTTTCTTTTTTTAAATTTATCTTTAACCAAAATTTTTTATTAAAAAAAAATTTTTTTTCCCCTTTTTGTTCAAAAAAAAATTAAAAAAAAAAGTTTGAAAAACCCAAAAAAAAATTTTTAAATAAAATGAAAATTTCCCCAAAAAAAAAAGGTGGTTCAATTTTTAAAAAAATTTTGGGAAATTAAATTTTCCCATGGAGGAAAACCCAAATTAAAGAAAAAAAAGGGCCCTAAAAAAAAAATTTTTTTTTATAAGATTAAATTTTAAAATTAATTATTTTAAAACTGATTTTTTCTTTTTTTTTTTTTCCCCAAAAAAACATTTTGAAAAAAAAAATTTTTATTTTGTTTTAAAGGGTTTTTTAAAAAGGAATTGGTGAAAAAAAAAAAAGTTTTTTTTGGAGGGTTTTTTTTTTAAAAAAAATTTTTTCCCTTTTAAAAAAACCCCCGGGCCCAAAATAAGGGGTTTCCCCTTTATTTTAAGTTAAATTATTTTTTTTGGGGAAAAAATTTTTAAAAAAAAAAACCCCCCAAAATTAAAATTTTTTTCATCCCAAAAATTTTAAAAAAAAAAATTTCCCAAATTTAAAAATTTTAAAAAAATTTGGGGGGGGGGAAAGGGGGGAAAAAAAAATTAAAAAAAAAGGAAAAATTTTGAAAAAAAAAAAAAGAAAAAATTAGAAAAAAAAAAAAGAAGGTTTAAAAAAGAAAAAAAATTTTAAATTTAATTTTTGGGAAAAATTTTTTAAAAAAAAATTTCAAAAAGGGGGGGAAAAAAAAGAGGTATTGGATTTTTCGGGGTTTTTGGGGAAAAAAATTAAATTTTCCCTTTTAAAGGAAAAACCCAAATTTTTTTTGTAAATTTTACCTTCAATTTTAAAAGGGTTTGCCCAAAAACCCCAATTCCTTTAAAAAACCCCCCCGTTTTTTTCCCGTTATTTCCAGGGGGGTTTAAATTAAACCTTTTTTTTTTTTTAAAAAAAAAAAAATTTCCCAAAATTTTAAAAATAAAAATTTTTTTTTTAAAAAAAAATTATTTGAAAAAAAATTTGGGGAAAATTTTATCCCGGGGAAAAATTTAAAAAATTCTTTTTGGCTTTTTCCCTTTTTTTATTTCCCCAAAAAAAATTTTTGGTTTTTCAAATAAACCGGGGTTTTTTTTTTTGGGGAAGAAAAATTAAATTTTTATTTGGCCCAACCCCTTTTAAAAAAAAAGTAAAATTTTAGAAAATAAAATTTTTAAAGTTAAGGGGTTTTAAATTTTAAAGGGTTTTTAAAAAACTCAAGGGCTTTTAAGAACGTATTTTTAAAATTTAAATAAAAAAAGGGGGCAAAAAAAAAAAACAATTTTTAAATTTTTAAACCCAAAAGAGTTTTTTTGTATTTAAAATTTTTAAATTTCCAATAAATCCCCTTTAAAAAAAATTTTAAATTTTAAATTAACCTTTTTAAAAAAAAGGGTTTGGATTTTTTTGGTTTTTTAAAAATTTTTCCCAAAAAAAAAAATTTTTTAAAAATTTTTAAATTTAATTTAAAGCCCTTTTAAATTTTTAAAACTTTATCAAAAAAAAATTTTTATTTTCTTTATTTTTCCCTTTGTAAAAAAAAAGCGTTAGGAAAATTTTAAAAATTTTTTTGGGGAAAAAATTTAATTTTAAAGGGTTAAATTTTTTTTTGGGTTTTGTAATTAAAATTTTCCCCGGGGGTTTTAAAAAAAAAAAAATTAAAACGGAAAGGGATTAAAATTAAAAATTTTAAAACAAAATTAAAATTTAAAATTAAAAATTTTTAAAAGGGAAAAAACCCTGGAATTTTTAAAAAAATCAAGTTTTAAAACATAAAAAAAGTTTTAAAAAAAGGGGAACCCTTTTTTTTTTTTAAATTTTAAAAAAACTTTTTAAAAAATTAAAATTACTTTTACAAAAAAAATTTTAAAAAGGGGAAAAAAATCCCAAAAAATTTTAAAAAAAAAAATTTTTTCCCTTAGGGCCCCAAAAAAAAAATTTTTAAAAACAAAGGAAAAAATTAAAAATTTTTATCCTTTCTTTATTATTTAAAATTTTGAAAAAAAATTTAAAATTAAAAAATTTTTTAAAAATTTTTTTTGGGTTAAATTTAAATCCCTTTAAAAAAAAATTTTCCCCCCCAAAAAATTTGGAAATTTTAAGGGGAAAAAAAAAAAAAATTATAATTTTAATTTTAAACAAGTTTAAAAAGTTTAAAAACCCTTTTTAAAAGGGGAATTTTAAAAACATGAAACGAAAAAGTTTTTCAAAAATCATTTGTTTTCAAATTTTTTTAAAAAAACCCCTTCCTTTTTTTAAAACCGGTTTTTTAAAAAGGGGTCCCCGGGGAAAATAATTTCCGGGAAATGTGATTAAAAAAAAAGAAACCCTTTTTTTTTCACAAAACCTTTTAAGAATTTTTTTTGGGGGGTTTTTTATTTTTAAAAGAAAAATTTAAACCCCAAAACCGTTAAAAACCCTTTTTTTTAAAAAAAATTAATTTTTAAAAAAAATAAAAACCCCCTTTTAAATTTTAAAAGGGCCCTTTTTAATTTTTAAAAAAACTTAAATTTTTTAAAAAAATTCAAAAAATTTAAAAAATTTAAAAAATTTTAAAAAAACTTTGAAAGTTAAATTTAAAAAATTTTCCCCCTTTAAATCTTTAAAACGAAGGTTAATTTTTCCCCAAAAAAAAAAGGAATTTTAAAAAAATGGATGTTTAATTTTAAATTCCTTTTAAAAGATTTAAAACCCCGAAAATTTTTGGGTTTTTTTTTTTAATAAAATTTTAAAAAAGGGTTTTTTTTAAAAAAAAATTTTAATTTTACTTTATTTCCCTACAAAAAATTTTTTAAACCAAAAAAAAAAAAAACTTTATTTAAAATTTTTAAGGGTTGGGGAAAATTTTGGTATTTAAAATTTTTTTTTTAATTAAAGGATAAGGGGAATTTTTAAAAATTTTAATTTTTAAAAAATTTTGGGTAATTAAAAAAACTTTTTCCATTGGAAAAATTTTTTTTCTATTAAATAACCCTTTTTAATTTAATTTGGGTTTTTTGATTAAGGTTTCATTTTTGTTTTTAAACCCCGGGGCCCTTTTCCTTTAATTTTTTTTAAAAATAAAAAAAATCTTTTTTAAATAAAATTTTTCCATTAACCTTTTCTTTTTTTAAAAAAAATTTAAAAAAATTTTTTTTTTTTTAAAAAAAATTTTTTTTAAAAATTTAAGTTTTTCCCTCCTGTTGGGTTTTGGGTTAAAAAATTTTTCAAAAAATTTTTTAAAAGGGAAAAAACCCAAAATTTTAAAAATTTTACTAAATTTTTAAACCCTTTTTTTTTTTATTTAAAAATTTTAAAAAATTTTTAAAAAATTTTTTAAAAAAAAGAAAAACAAAACCCCCCCTTTTTTCAAAAAAAGAAAAAAGGGGGGGGGGGTTTTTTTGGCCAAAATTTTTTATTTTTTTAAAATTTAAGTTTTTTTTTTAATTTTTTTTTTCCCAAATTTTTATTCAAATTTTCAAAACCCTAAAAAATTTTAAAAAAAAAAATAAATTTTTATTAAAAATTTTTTTTTAAAAACCCTAAAATTTTTTTTAAGTTTTTAAAATTTTTTTTTGCTATTTTTTTCTTTTTTTTTCCTTTTTTTTTTTAAAAAAAAAAAGAAATTTAAAATTTTTAAAAAAAAAAATTTTTTTAAAATTTTTTTTTTAAAAATTTTTTTTTCTTTTCCTTTTTATTTTTTTTTTTCTTTTTTCCCCCAAAATTTTTAAAAAATTTTTAAAATTGATTTTTTTTTTCTTTTTTATTTTCCCAAAAAAAGGTAAACCGGACTTTTTCCCCAAAAAAAAATTTTTTTTCTTTTTCCCCCCTTTTTTTTTTTTTTTCAATAAAATTTTCAAAAAATTTGGGAAATTTAATTAGGTTTTTTTCCCGGTTTGGGAATTATTTAATTATAAAATTTTTATTTCCCCTTAATTTTTGGGGGAAAAAAAATAAATTTTGGGGGTTAAAAATTTTTAGATAAAGAAGAAACCCGGGGGTTTAAGCCCCGGAAAATTTTTAAAAAAAGAAATTAAAATTCGAAATTTAAAATTTTTTTAAAAACCAAAAACCCCAAAAAAAATTAAAAATTTTAAATTTATTTAAAAAAGGGGTTTTTTAAAATAAATTTTCCCCCTTTTTATTGGGATTTTTTTTTTAATTTTTGAATTAAATTTTTTTTAAATTTAAAAAAAGGGTTTTTAAAATCACTTTTTAAAAAAAATTTTTTTTAAAATAATTTAAAAATTTATAATTTAAATTTTTTAAAAAATTTAAAAATTTTTTTTAACGAATTTATTTTTTAAAAATTGTAAAATTTAAAACCCAAATTTTAAAACCATCAAAAGGGTTTTTAAATTTTTTAAGAGTTTATTTAAAAAAAACGTTATTTAATTAAAAAAAAATTTTTTAAAATTTGAAAATTGAAAAATTTTATTTTTAAAAAAAAAAATTATTATAAAAAAATTTTTGAAAAAATTTTTTTAAATTTTAAAGGGTTTTTTGCCAAAGGAAAAACTTTTAGTTTTGCTTTTACCCCCTTATTTTTTAAAAAATTTTCCAAAAAAAAAGGGGTGTTTTAAAATTTTTAAAAAAAAAAAAAAACCCGAAAGAATTTAGCATTTTTTAAAAATTTATTTCAAAAAAATTTTTAAAAAATTTAAATTTTTTCCCAAAATTTAAAATTTTGAAAACCCCCCGGGGGGGCCCTTTTTTTTAAAGGGGCCCCGGGGAAAAAATATTTTAAATTATAATTTTTTTTTTTTTTTAAAAAGTATTCCCCTTTTTTTTTTAAAAAAAATTTTCTTAAATTTTTAAAATTTTATTTTATGAAATTTTGGGACAAAAAGGGGTTAAAAAAAAATAAAATTTAAAAGTTTTTTAAAAACAAAATTATAAATTTAAATTTTTAAAAATTTTTAAAAAAAAAAATTTTTTTTTTACTGGGAAAATTTTAAAAAAAAATTTTTTTCCAAAATTTTTTTTTTTTGAGAATAAAAAAAGGGATTTAAATTTTTTCCTATTTTAAAATTATTTTTTTTAAATTAAAATTCAATTTTCTTTTAATTTTTAAAAAAAAAATTTTAAAAAAATTTTTTACCCCCCACCTGGAAAATGAAAAAAAAAAAAAAACTTTTTGGGTTTGGGGAAAAAAAATTTTTTTTAAAAAAATTTTTAATTTTTTTTTGATTTTTAAAAAATTTGGGAAAAATAAAACATAAAATTTTTTAAAAAAAATTTAAATGGGTTTTTAAAAAATTTTTCATTGGAAACCCCGGAAAAAAAAATTTTTTAAATTTAATTTTAAAAGGCCCTTTTGAAAAGTAACCCGGGGGGATATTTTTTAAAACCAGGGTTTCAAAAAAAATCCACAAAAAAAATTTTTTCCTTGGCTTTTTTTTTTTTTTTTTTTTTTTAAATTTTTCAAAAAATTTTTTCTAAAAAACCCCCTTTAAAAATTTTATTTTCCCCAAATTTTAAAAAAACCCAAAAAAAAATTTTTTTTTTAAAAATTTTTTTTAAATTTTTTAATTAAAAAAATTTTTTAAAAAAGATTTACTTTAAAAAAAAAATTAAATTTTTGAAAATATCCATTTAAAAAGAGAAGGGTGAAAAAAAACCCACCAAATTTTGGAAATATGGAAAAATTTTTAATTTTTAATTTTAATTTATTTTTGAAAATTTTTTTTTTTGGGATTTAAAAATTTGGGTATCATTTTGGGAAAAAATTT
>JADWYZ010000032.1:0-25692 GCA_017141385.1 Sogatella furcifera
AGTTTTTTTGGGTTGTTACATATTTGTTTGGCTTCTTCTTTCCATTGAAAACACTTAACTCAAGGTTTTGATAGAGTTTATTAATGTTCTTTACATTATATTATAATCAAATTATCTTTTGGCGTTTATAATAAAATTAAAAATCAATCATAATCATTAATCAGCATTACAGTCGTAACTATTCAATCAAAGAACCGTTTTCTCAACAAATCATCATCTTGAATCCGCTCGCCAAATTATTAATAAATGACTACAACAAGTTTATTAGGATTGTTGTAAATATTATCGAGAGCTTCAACATTGGTGTATTAGGTATTAAGTATCAAGCCTCATGTTTTGAAATTTGTTCCTCTATAACAACATACATAGACTATGATATGGTGATTTTAATCTTTGTATATTATGTCATCATAAAGCATAAATCTCAAAAAAGAGGCTTGATACATAATAGGCTACAATACCTCAAATTGGAAAGCCAGCTAACATCAAGTTATAAAAAATACTCACTTGGATTTTTATTTGAAATAACCTATAACTTTTACCCATGCTATTGGATGCTGAATCATAGTACAAAAGTCATTGAATTGCTTCCCCAGAATACTTTATGCTTCAAAAAATGAATCAAATTGCTTTTGTGATGAGCATTCACCATAGTAATCAATAATACAGTACCGTACATGAATAGATAGACGTGAATAGGGATGTTGGAGAGTGATGAGAGTAGAGGGTAGGAGTGGTAGTTGACTACCAGACTCAATTAATATTCAAAAAATATTTCATGTATAAATGTATAAAAAAGTCATTTTCAGAGCATAGTAGCCAAATACGTCGATATATTGCTTCAGATAGGCTTGAAAAGGTGATACCATAGAATAGGCAGTTTTTGTTGAATGTCATAGAATTTTCATTTGTGACTGTTCCTCCACCCTAGAGGTAAATTGAAAAATAAAGGTGAACTTGTTCAGAATGAATTGTAATTTCACCTCATATGTGAATTCTACATATCTCATCTAGTTTTCAAGTTGTAGCAAGTTGAAGTGAGCAGTTTTGACTTTTTCCATAAAGCTCAAAACTACCCTTTGACAATTGGCAGTCATTGATCCAAACTTCGAATGTGACCAATCATTTTGTAGCTAAATTGGTTTTCTTCAATTTGTAATGGAACACATTCTTTGATAAACCGACTAGTTCTCACTAAAAAAGAGAAAAAACTAAAAAAAGTCACAAAATTTAAGGGTTTTTTGGATTTTTGGGGGTGACGCCGTCCCCTGAGGAGTATGCAAATATTATATTCGAACTCAGTGCCCTAAAATACATATAAAACTGTCGGGAAAAAAACTTTTGCACCGCTTTCCTAAAACACCCGTGTGGACGTACCATTTGACTGGGCTACTCACTCAATTATGGCCCACTCACTTTTTTTGACCCACTTCATAATTAGCGGGTTTTTCGTCGGTAATCTTTGACACGGTCTTGTATTGAGTGGTCGTCTAGCGGGGGGAAAACAGCGACTTGCCTACAGGCGATGCGTTCACACAAAAATAGCGAGTAACCCGCCACAGAAAAATAGCGAGTCATCTCCCTGGCAACAGTTTGGTGTTTTGGCTGAAATAGCGAGTTGTCGAAATAGTGAATTTACCCAAGAACTTACCTCATTCTAGCGGTACCCTAGACACCCCAAGTTGGGGACGGGGCTACTCACTATTTCGACAACTTGCTGTTTATCCAAAAACACCAAATTCCGGGGGAGGTGACTTGCTGTTTAGACAACCGCGTGTTTATGAAAATTCATTGGAAAACTTTTGATTACACGGTATCTTGGCTCATAGGCCACATAGAGACTTCTGGATTTTACTAACTGATTGCTGCCATCCGACACTACAATTTGAGCAGCAATTTTATTGGTGTTGTGTATCCATTCTTTTTCCACTTTAAAATTTAAAACTCAATAAAAATCACTTATAAATGGAAATAAACTTACTTACATATTAGTTACTATAGTTTCGACCTGTTGTGTGGTCATCTTCAGACTCTGAAGATGAGTCTTGATGAAGATGAGTCTGAAGATGACCACACAACAGGTCGAAACTATAGTAACTACTATGTAAGTAAGTTTATTTCCATTTATAAGTGATTTTTATTGAGTTTTTAAATTTTATTGGATTCGGTATTAATTAGTTGTTGAATTGAATAAATTAAATTTAAAGTGAATCTAGTTGCTTGTATATATTTACCATGCAAATGTGAATATATGTATCTTGTGTATACATGTACCATATGTATCAGTAAATCACATGTTTGGCAAATTCCATCATAACTTTAATTTTTTAAGAATGTTCATCCAGCTGTACCTTACACATGAGGATATTTTTTTATTGTTGATGAGTTTTCGAATTGGTGAAATTTTTCAATTTTTCAAGTGTTTTCTTCATTAGTGTAGGTATTGATTTATTCAATTCAACCTTTATAAATGAACCTTCTCAATTAAAAATTTTCAAATAATTTTTGGGGATCTATTTTTGTCTTAGACTTCTGCTCTAATTGGTTTAGCAACCTGTTAACCCATAGATTTCTGTGTGGTTCAGGACTCGTCTAGCAATTTCAACAAGTTTGTTGGAATTTCTTAAATTCATAACTTTATATGAAAAGTAAATAGATAAAGATAATTTTGAAAATGATAAAAACTTTTCAAAATGCACTAAAAAGAAGGAATTGACTTCTTTGATCACACTATTGGTTAATAGGAATTCTTTTTCTCATACCTGTGAATATATAATAAAAATATTATTATTACCTCTAAATAAAGTACTGTATTCAAGTACAACTCAAACAATAAGAAAAGGCGTGGCTAAAACTAAGTAAACCTTCATTATCTATAAAGTTAAAATATTTTCTGAAGAAATACTTTAAAACTAAAGTTTCAAGCCAAACTTTTTATAGTTTAAGTTGAATACTTTATAGATAAACTTTAGAAGTCTAAAAGAGTCTTTAGACTTTAGAAGTCTCTATGTGGCCTATGAGCCAAGATACCGTGTAATCAAAAGTTTTCCAATGAATTTTCATAAACACGCAGTTACTAAACAGCAAGTCACCTCCCCAGCGACAATTTGGTGTTTTTGGATAAACAGCGAGTTGTCGAAATAGTGAGTAGCCCGTCCCCAACTTGGGGTGTCTAGGGGTACCGCTAGAATGAGGTAAGTTCTTGGGTAAATTCACTATTTCGACAACTCGCTATTTCAGCCAAAACACCAAACTGTTGCCAGGGAGATGACTCGCTATTTTCTGTGGCGTTACTTCGCTATTTTTGTGTGAACGCACTGCCTGTAGGCAAGTCGCTGTTTTCCCCGCTAGACGACCACTCAATACAAGACCGTGTCAAAGATTACCGACGAAAAACCCGCTAATTATGAAGTGGGTCAAAAAGTGAGTGGGCCATAATTGAGTGAGTAGCCCAGTCAAATGGTACGTCCACGGGTGTTTTAGGAAAGCGGTGCAAAAGTTTTTTCCCGACAGTTTTATATGTATTTTAGGGCACTGAGTTCGAATATAATATTTGCATACTCCTCAGGGGACGGCGTCACCCCCAAAAATCCAAAAAACCCTTAAATTTTGTGACTTTTTTTAGTTTTTTCTCTTTTTTAGTGAGAACTAGTTGGTTTATTAAAAAATGTGTTCCATTACAAATTGAAGAAAACCAATTTAGCTACAAAATGATTGGTCACATTCGAAGTTTGGATCAATGACTGCCAATTGTCAAAAAGGGTAGTTTTTGAGCTTTTATGGAAAAAGTCAAAACTGCTCACTTCAACTTGCTACAACTTGAAAACTAGATGAGATATGTAGAAAATTCACATATGAGGTGAAATTACAATTCATTCTGAACAAGTTCACCTTTTATTTTTCAATTTACCTCTAGGGTGGAGGGAACAGTTGCAAAATGAAAATTCTATGACATTCAACAAAAACTGCCTATTCTATGGTATCACCTTTTCAAGCCTATCTGAAGCAATATATCGACGTATTTGGCTATTATGCTCTGAAAATGACTTTTTTTATACATTTATACATGAAATATTTTTTGCAATATTAATTGAGTCTGGTAGTCAACTACCACTCCTACCCCTCTACTCTCATCACTCTCCAACATCCCTATTCACGTCTATCTATTCATGTACGGTACTGTATTATTGATTACTATGGTGAATGCTCATCACAAAAAGCAATTTGGATTCATTTTTTGAAGCATAAAGTATTCTGGGGAAGCAATTCAATGACTTTTTGTACTATGATTCAGCATCCAATAGCATGGGTAATAAAGTTATAGGCTATTTCAAAATAAAAATCCAAGTGAGTATTTTTTATAACTTGATGTTAGCTGGCTTCCAATTGGTGTATTGTAGCCTATTATGTATCAAGCCTCTTTTTTGAATTTATCTTTATGATGACATAATATACAAGATTAAAATCACCATATCATAGTCTATGTATGTTGTTATAGAGGAACAAATTTCAAAACATGAGGCTTGATACTTAATACCTAATACACCAATGTTGAAGCTCGATAATATTTACAACAATCCTAATAAACTTGTTGTAGTCATTTATTAATAATTTGGCGAGTTCAAGATGATGGTTTGTTGAGAAACGGTTTCTTTGATTGAATAGTTTTTGACTGTAATCTTGATTGTGATTATGATTGATTTTTAATTTTATTATAAACGCCAAGGTAATTTGATTATAATATAATGTAAAGAACATTAATAAACTCTATCAAAACCTTGAGTTAAGTGTTATCAATGGATGAAGAAGAAGCCAAGTTACAAATATGTGTAATTCAACCAATAAACTTATCATCATCACCTAGTGTAATTAGTGATTAGATATAGCAAATACGTTATAGCTTTGAAGTTTGAAATTTTATCTAGGAGAATGGGAGTTAACTTAAAAATATTCGAATTTATCAATATAGGCCTATTTGAATTTGAAAAATTATTTTAAAAGCTATATTGAACTCGAATTTGTACAATACCATTCTAATGTTAATATTGAGTTTAGTCACTGATAAAATGGATACGGTATTAGTTCTAAAATTATTGAATATCTTAAATTAAAATATAACTCTTGCTTTTTTCTTTTCAGATATTTCTACTATTGTATGATTTCAGAGTCTTCCTCTCTTTCCTACAGTCAATTTGTTAATGGAAGAATAGCCTATCATTTGAATTATTTTTAGCCATAACTATTATTTAGTGATTTATCTATATCTATACAGTATAAGCGAAATGGCACTGACTGATTCATCACCAGAACTAAAAATCCACTGAACCGAATGCGTTCAAATTTGGCAGGCATGTTCAATTGGATGTTTAGACGCGCGCTAAGAACGGATTTTAAAAACTTTTCAGGGATACGCTAAATATTTGAGTTTTTCTATAGTTTTTCAGCGTTTTCTCAATTTTTTCGAGAACCAATCGGTAGAAAATGTTGATATTTGGTGGGCAGGTTCAGATAAGGCCTAGAAATGTTGTGTTAAAATATTTTTGAAATCCGTTCAAGACTACGCCAGTAATCAGGTTTTTCAAAATTGTAGATGTATTGCGGGTTGCATATCTTCCGCCTTGATATGACCAATCCTTAGTGTAAATTCAATGGTTCAGCGAGATTATAGATGGAGTAATTAAGAAGATATTGAATCAAGTTTCAAACAATGTTACGAATCCCAATGTTACGATTTGTTACAATTCCCAAGGTCACGCTCAATATTAGCGTTTTACTATTTTTCGGAATTTTTCTTAGATTTTCCGAGAACAAATTGGCAGAAAATGTTAAAATTTGGTGAACAGGTCTAGATTAGGTCAATAAATGCTGTGTTCAATAAATTTCCAACCCCTTCTGAACGGAATTTGCAGGCGAGCAAAGCAAGCCTGTTTGTCTCAGCTGACACTGGCAGAGGTTTTGCAGGCAAGCGAAGCAAGCCTGTTTGACTCACTTACACTGCCGTTACTGGTGGGAGTCCAGGGGGCGGAGCCCCCTGGCTAGGCGGAGAAGGCGAGCGAAGCGAGCCTGCTGGCTAGTCGTGTATATGACAAGAACAAACTCTCTTAATAGGATTCTGAGCACCATTCTCAGCTTTGAAAATCAGTAAAATTAAATACAGCAACGTGTTTGCTATCAATTAGACTTACTTTAGAGATTTTCCTGGTAAAACGTTCTCTTTTCTTATAGAAAATAATGTCTAAGAACATATACACATAGGTACTCTTAATAAGAAATAATGTAAGAGTCATTAGGTACTCGGTATAGCCCAGGCTAATTAGACTAAAAAAAGTGCCTAGCACCTAAAAAATGATGGATGGCTGGAAATGATCTTAAACCTCTGTGGGCATCCCAAATAAGTTTAATATGAGTTTGCGACGCTTTCTGAGTGGTGCATAATACAGAGTGCCCAAAAAACCACGGAAAATTTGTTCATTTTCTAGTTTTTGCAACTCACGTCAAAACCAAGCATCGAACAGAAAAATTTGTAATTAGAATGTTTTAGAAAATAAAATTCTTGATCGATTGATATCAAATTCAACCCTCTGTGATAAGCGACAACCGAGTTATGAAATTTTTAAAATGCTGTATTTGTTGAGAGAAATTGAAATTTGACAATTTTCAATTTTTGATTGTTTATATCTCCTGTAAGTTTCATTAGAAATGTAAAATTCAAAATCCCTCTGAGGATAATTTTATCCTATACAATTCAAGACCAAGTAGAACTTTCTATCTTGGATATTCTCTGTGCTAGAGCTCTCAACATATTTCCTTGTACAACAAAAAATACAATATTTTCAACAATAATGACCAAAATAAATCTCTATATCCTTGTATTATGGAGTTTTCTACCAAAATATTTTTTTAGATAATATTTCAACGTAATACCCACCATACCGTCCTCAATTCAGGCTATTTCCAGTTAGAAGGACTCTCTAAGGATAATAAATTAAGGGCACCCGTAACATTCGTAAAATTCAATGGATCTTAACAAACTATAGCTCATTGTTTTCAGCTCATTAAAGCGGTTCAAATGCATGTATCATTTGTTAAATTTGATCAAAATTGAAGAATTTTACAACCTTGAGTACTTTGAGTTCATTCACAAATACCGGGAAAAAGGTTACTATTTGTGTTAAAATTTGTCTATCTTGGAAGCCATTGATAGTAAAAATTTGTTTTTGGGCTTAAATTGTAGAGCATAAAATAAGCCCTTCTATCATTTGATATGTAGATAACAATCCCTCGAATTATTAATAGAATCATATTGGATAATACTGTATATGAATATTTGATTATTTGAATATATGTATTTATGAGTTATTTTAATTTCTCTACTACATAGATGATTGTCCTTTTGTTCTCTATAATCAATTACTTTTGTACTAAGTCTCTTTCACTTGATGTTTTAGTCTCATCTTCATTTTTTTACTTTTACATTTTTCCTCTCTAAGGTTTCTCTTGCCAAGTACACAAATCAATCAAATAGAAATAATCTATTGCGGAAGACATTGGCATCAGCCCCAAATAGTGATATTAACTTTACTAGGAAACGTAGGTACCAAGAATTCGTGTCCCTCAATATAGAATTGTTCTGTACTCGAGAAATTGGCGAGACAACGCTTTTTTTAGTAAAGAAAAAGATAACAAGCAAGTCATAATGTGTGTGTGTGTAGGCAAGAGACACTCGAATGATGGGTAGCTATCACATCTGTTTCTAGAACTCATGTTCAAGTGGCGAAAACAAAATAAACAAAACACGTATTGGTCAAGCCACAGAGAAGAATTTGTATTCTCTATTCTCTGCCGTTTGCTCTGTCACTCCATTATCCTCACTGATACGCTCTCACTCACTCTTTTTGCCACACGCGCTCACTCTCTCTTGACTGTTCTACAATATTATTTGTCACGTTACCTCTAGTTCTCCTTCAAGTGGAGTTGACAATACCCGGCGGTAACCCTTGATCCTCTGCCTGAATAATTACTAAATCCAGCCTATTGACCGAACCAGAACTTTCTAATTCCAACCACACATTATTCTTCAAGAAGAATGAAAAGGGTCTCTCATTTGTCATAGATAAAAATTCCATAGCCAGAAACTGCTTCTTCTTCCTGGAAGAACAATATACCTGCTTATTCTATAACGAAAGACAATGCTCTTTTATATCCTAGCGAAGGTTATCTCTGGTATAGGTAGTCTGTCCAAGCAAAGAGGACCCTCTGGCAAGATGAGAAAATTACTCCACCTCGGTCAATAGTGATTAAAAAATTATTGATTTGGTCTCAATCGTAAGAAAACATTCTAATCTACAATTTGAGACCAAATCAATATTTTTTGAAGTCAGTTTCTCATCTTGCCAGACAGAGGGTCTTCCTTGTTTGGACAGACTTATATGCAGGCCCATTTCTATAACTGGGCAAGATCAAATCAAATAAAGTTTTATTCACAAATCAAGTATACAAACATGCATAAAATATATATATATACATAACTTGTGGATTTTCCCCAAATAGACAAGTCTGTGTGTGGGGAAAGAGTTCAAATCAAATCATAAAATTAAGAAAACGTAAAAAAAATTATTAATAATAATATACAGTACCTAATAAGATGATTTGAATTTAGTGAAGAAACGCTTCTTTTAAACGTCATCAAATTCACACAATATAGATAACTTTTAGGCCTACTAAATTATTAAGTTTTTTCATGACTCAGAATAAAATCAAAATATCATCAATACATTGCAGCACACTATACATACAATACAATATTATTATATTTAAACTGGATGATGAAATGAGAAACCAATAGGTGAATGAAAGTTGAAAAATATTATTAAAATCGGTATGCGGAGTAGATGAGCTGATCAGCGGCATGCCTGCCAGTTTCGAATAACCATATATTTAAGTATCGCTTGTAGGTGTGAAGGCTCAGAGGTTGAAGATGCGCAGTTTACCAGGGGTGCAAGAGCTCAGGAGATCATTTTTGTAACAGTGATTTGGAATGATGTAGGTGTATTGCAAAGAGGGGACAAAACAAGAGTATTCATAGTGGAATTTAAAAAAATTTGTTTGGGGCCACTTACGTGCTGAAGTTCCTGTCAATGTTTTTGAAGGAAAACGGTAGTCTGTCCACGCGCGCTATGAGGGTGACATTCTGCAAGCCTAAAACCTGATATTCTGTACATAGAAATTATATTATTTTTTCACAGCATTATATTATGCTCAGTGGTTATTGCTGTTTCAATCTGCAATATCCAACATAAGTATGAATGTGTTAAGATTCAATCAATGAAGCAATTAATTTATTAATCTCGCAAAATTCAAATTCAAAATTGTTTATTAATAAAAAATTATACATTTCCAAAAATATAAGTATTCAGATAATACCTATGATTATTCTCACCGCATGGATGATTTGTCTGTGTGCAGGGAGGAAGATAATAAAATATTATAATGTTGTCCGCAGGACCTATACAGTACACTAGTGAAATAAAATAATAAATTGCCTATTAGTACAATTTATTAATACGTTTATCTAAAATGATTCTGCAATTTTTGTAGAAGACATTACCAACTGAGATAATGTATGAGAATACAACAATTGTTATGACCATCAGACTATTTGTAATATCATAATATTTGTCAGATTTATACCTATTTGCTCCTATGAGCTTCAAAACTCATAGGTCGTGATAATAATTTATGTACCGGAATCTATCATGCTCTCGAAACAATGTTTAACTGTTGAAATACTCTCATTTTTTTGAAAATCCTCCGTCTTGTTGTAACTTAATTCTATGAAGACAAATAATTAAAATGTAATCCAATTTACAAGTCTACAAAAATTATCATAAATATCTGACAAGATAATTTTGAGAAGATTATAAAACTGTTATCTAAGATTCATAAATTTTCTTCAAAATTCGATAAAAAAATGTATAAAGAATAATATACAATCTTGAATAATTTTGTGATTGAACAAGCCCCCCCAAATTAAACCCCAGAAACAAGGTTAAAAATTTTTTGGGCAAATACACCCAAAAATAAAAAACCGGAGGGAAATTAAACCGAGTCTTTTTGGTTTTGGCAAAAAAATGGCTTTTTTTTCACTGGCATTAATTTTGGGAGTTGCCGTTCCTCCCCGATTCGTTGCTTGTGGAAAATTTCCCTCCGAAATTCGAGCAATTTTATTTTTAAACAAAATATGAAAAAAAACACCTGTAGCTGAATTTGGGGAATTCCATTTTTAAAAAGGGATTGTTCAATTTCCCAAAAAATAAACAAATATTGAAAAGCATTTGGACCCTTTTTTCATGTTCGAAATTTTAGGGAAAAGGGGTTTTTGTTTCTTCATGAGAAACACTTTTGGAATTTTTCAAAATTTTTTTTTAAAATCGTCGGGTTTACTCCCCGGGTTTTCCCAACTTTTTCAGCCGAGAAATTTTCCCCTCTTTTCAATCGGGAGCATTTTTTCCCCTTGTTTTAACCTTTTTGGGGTTTTTTTCCCGTACCCCCAAAAAACCCTCCGCCCCATTCCCCCTCAGTCCCGGGGCCCCGGCTAACCCCCCAACCCAGTCTAAATAAATTTTAAAAAATGGGGGAACCTTTAACCGGGTGTGGGACAGGTTTTTATTGACTGGACTATAATAAAATTTTTTCATTAAAGAATTCGTTAAATACAAGAGGTTTTCAAACTTATAATTTTATTGCAGTTTTATGAAAAAAGCTTGTTTAATCACAAAATTATTCAAAATTTTAAAATTTTTTCCATTTTAATTAATTTTAAGAAAATTATGAATCTTTAGATAAAAAATTTTTAACCCTTCCCCAAAACATCTTTTAGATATGTATGATAATTTTTTTAGACTTGTAAATTTTATTAAAATTTTAATTATTGTTTTCATAGAATTAAATTTCAAAAAGACCAAAAGGGAATTTTTAAAAAAATTTGAGTATTTAAGACATGATAGATTCCGGAGTAAATTATTATCACGAATTTTTTTTGAAACTCAAGGGATAAAACTGACAAATATTATGAATTTATTAATAGCAAATTTTTGTATTTTATACATTACCCCAGTTAAAATCTCGACAAAAAATTTCAGAACCCCTTTTGTTAAAAACCCAATTTTAAAAAAATAATTTTTTTAAAAGTGGGGGGTTCTTTGGGAAAACAAAGCTTTTTTTATTTCTTCCCAAAAAAAATTTTAGAAAAAATTTTTAAATTTTTTTTGGAATATTAATTTTTTATTTAAAAATTTAATTTAATTTTTTTAAAAAAATTTATTGTTATTTTTTTATATTTATTTATTTTTGGGGTAAAACAAAACCCCGAGATTTAAAAAAAAAAAATTTTTGAAAAAGTTTTTTCAAAGAACCCCCAATGGGAAAAATTCCCCTTAAAAAAGACAAACCCCCCAAAAAAAAAATTTTTTTTTTTACAAAAAATTTTTTTCTTCTTTAAATTTTGGGGAAAAAAAAAAGTTAAAAAATTTTCCTTTTTTTTGGCCCTTTTTTGCCTTGGGTTAAAAAAACCCGGAATTTTTCAAATTAAAAATTTTTTCTCAAATGAGGTGATTTAAAAAAAAAATTTTTTCCCAAAGTGATTTTTCCCTTTTTGAAAAAAAAAAAAATTACCAGAGGGGATTTTTTTGCCTTTTCGGGGGGGCCCTTTTTTTTTAAAAAAAAAAAAAAATTTCTTTAAAAAAAAAAATTTTTTAAAAAAAAAAAAAAAAAGGGGTTTTTTTGTTGGGTAAATTTTCCCCAAAGTAATTTTTTAAAAAGGGGCCCCTTTTTTAAAAATTTGGGGGGGAAAAAAAATTTCCCGTAAAAACAAAAAAACCCGGGGGAAAAAAAAGGAAGCATCTTTGTTGGGAAAAAACGGCAAAATAAAATTTTTTCTTTTTATTAAATTTTTTTTTAAAAATTAATTTTTAAAAAATTTTTACCCCCTACTAAAAAATGTTTGAAAATTTTTTTTTCTAAAATTGCAAAATTTTATAAAAAACAATTAATATTTAAGCATTTTCTTTTCAGTAGTTTAAATCCTTTTTTTTAAGGGGGCAATAAATTTTTTTTTTCCCTTTTAAAAATAAAGGGGGAAAAAAAAAAATGGGAAAAAAAATAAGAAAAATTTTTTTAAAAATTTTTTGGCAAAAAACAATATTTTGGGGAAAAAAAAAATTATTAAAAAAATTTTTTTCTTTCATACATTTTTAAATTTTTTTTAAAAATTTAAAAATTTTTGAAATTTAAACAAAAAATCACAGAAAAAAAATTTTTAAAAATTTTTTTTTATGAATTTTTTTCCCCAAAAAAAAATTTTTTTAAAATTTTTTGTTATATTTTTGTGGAAAAAAAAACTTTTTAAAAAGAAAAACAAGTTTTTTATTCCTTTAAAAATATTTTCAAAAAGGAATAATCTACAATTATATTACCTAAAATTAGAACACACTAAGAATATCCAACAGTTCAGGTTATTTTATTGTTCATAGATGCAATAAGAAACTAAAGTATTCGAAAAATCCATTACCATTCAGGATTTCCAATGAGTTAGGCCCACTAAGAAATTTAAAATTGGCCCCCCTTTGGGCTATACGTTACTGGTTATTCCGTCAAATTATTGGAAGTAATTGAAAAGAATGAAAATATTTTTTTGAGTGTATATTTACTTAGTACCCAAAAAAAAACCTAACATTTAAAAAAAACATTTTAAAAATTAAATAAACCATTTTCTTTTAAAAAAAGGAAAAAATTTTTTTAAAATACATTTTTTACGGGGTTTTTTTAATAAAATAAAATTATTTTCTGAATTGAGGGGTTTAAATTTTAGAAGAAATTAATATTTTCCCAAAATTTTTACCCATTTAAAATTAATTTAAAATTTTTTCTAAAAAAAACCCTATGTTAAATAAGGTTTCCATTTTTTATACATAAAAAACCCAAATATTTTATGTTTATTTTTTAAATTTGATTTAAAAAATCCGGGTTTTCCCCAATTCGTATAAAAAATTTTTAATGTTTTTAAATTACAACTTTGGGGTTTTTTTAAAATCAAAAAAAATTTTAAAGGTTAAAAAATCATGCTTTTAAGGAAAAAATTTGGAAAAAAACCAAATTTTTTTCCTGTTTTCCCCAAAATTTTTGAAAATCCCTATTTTTTTAAAATTTTCCCAATTTAAATTATTTTAAAAAAAAACCTTTTTAAAAATTTTTAATTATTTTATTTATAAATTAAAAATTTTTAAATTTTTTTTAAATAAGAAAAAACCAAGGGGGATTGAAAAAAAAATTTTTTCCCCAAAAAAAAAAAAAAAAATAAAAAAAAGGGGGGCCCCTTTTGGGGTTTGTTTTTTTTTTTCCCCCCAAAAATTTTTTTTAAAAAAAAAAAAAAGGGGGGGTTTTTGTTATTTTTCCCCCCCCAAAAATTTTGGGGGTTTTTTGGGGGGCTTGGGGGGGGGGGAAAAAAAAATTTTTTAAAAAGGGCCCCCCCAAAAAAAAAAAAAAATTTTTTTTTTTTTTTAAAAATTTTAAAAAAACCCCAAAATTTTTTTTTTAAAAAAATTTTTTGGGCCCAAAACCTTTTTAAAAAAAAAGGAAATTTTTCCCGAAATTTATTTTTAAAATTTTTAAAAAAAAAAATTTAAAAGTTTTAAGGGGGAAAATTCTTTTTTTTTTTTTCCCTTTTAAAAATTTCCAAAAATTTTTTTTTTCCCAATTTAAAAAAAAAAAAATTTAGAAAAAAAATTTTTTTTTTAAAAATTTTTTTTAAAAAAAAATTTTAAAAATTTTTTTTTTTTAAAATTTTTTAAAAAAAAAAATTTAAATTTTAAAAAAAAAATTTTTAAAAAAAAAAAATTTTTTAAAATTTTAAAAAAAAACCCCAAAAAATTTTTAAAAGGGGAAAATTTTAAATTTTTTAAAAAATTTAAATAAAAAAATTTTTTTCCCCTAAAAAAAAAATTTTTCCCCAAAATTTCTTTTTTTTTTTCCCCCCTTTTTTAAAAAAAAAAGGGGGAAAAAAAAAAACCCTTTTTTTAAAAAAACCCGGAAAATTTTTAAAAAATTTTTAAAATTTTCAAAAAAAAAAGGAAAAAAAATTTTTTAAAAAATTTAAATTTTTCCCCCCTTTTTTTTTTTTTTAAAAAAAAAAAAAAAAAAAAGGGGGGAAAAAAAAAATTTTAAGAAAAATTGGGGCCCCAAAATTTTTTAATAAAATTAAGAAATTTTTTTTTTTTGGGGGGAAAAAAAAAAATTTTTTTTTTCCCCTTTTTAAATTTTTTTTTTTTTTTAAAAAAGGGGGTTTTAATTTTTTTTTAAATTTTTAAAAAAATTTTCTTTTTTAATTAATTTTAAAAAAATTTTAAAAAAAAAAAATTTTTAAAAAAAAACCAAAAAGGGGGAAATTTTTTTTTTTTAAAAAAATTTTTTTTTTTAAAAAGGGGGAAAAAAAAAAGGGGGGGGGGCCCCTTTTTTTTCCCCCTTTTTTTTTTTTAAAAAATTTTTATTTAATTTTTTTTTTTTTTCCCCAAAAATTTTTAAAAAATTTTTTTTTAAAAAAATTTTTTGGAAAAAAAACCGGTTTAAAAAATTTTTTCCCCCTTAAAAAACCGAAAAGGGGAAAAAAATTTTTTCCAAATCCCAAAAAAGGAAAAATAAAAAATTGTTTTTTTTTTTTTGGGGAAAAAATTTTTTTTTTTTTAAAAATTTTTTTTTTTTTTTTTTTTTTTTTTTTAAAAAAAAAAGGGTTTTAGGGGTTTTTTAAACTTTTTCCAATAAAAATTTTTTTTTTGGGTTTTTTTTAAAAAAAAAATTTAAAAAAAAAATTAAGGGTTTTTTAAAAAAATTTTTTTAATTTTTTTTTAAAAATTTTTTAAAAAAAATTTTTTTTTTAAAAAAAATTTTTTAAAAAAAGGGGTTTTAAAACAAAAAAAATTTTTTTTTTTTTAAAATAAAAGTTTTTTTTAAAAATTTGGGCCCCAAAAATTTTTTTTCCCTTTTTTGGGGTTTTTTTTTTTAAAAAATTTTTTTAAAAATTTAACCTTTTTTTAAAAATTTTAAAATTTTTTTAAAACCCCCTTTTTTAAAAATTGGCCCCCAAAACCAAAAAAGGGAAAAAAATTTTTTAATTTTTTAAAACCTTTTTTTTTTTTTTAAAAAAATTTTTTTTTTAAAAAAAAAAATTTTTTAAAAAATTTTTTAAATTTTTAAAAAAAATTTTTTTTTAAAACTTTTAAATTTTTTTAAAAAAAAAAAATTTTTAAAAAAAAATTTTTTAAAAAAAAATTTAAAAATTTTTTTTTTTTTTTAAAAGGGAAAAATTTTTTTTTTAAAAAAAAAATTTTTTTTTTAAAATTCCTTTTCTTGGGGTTTTAAAATTTTAAGGGCCCAAAATTTTTTTTTTTTTTTTGGGAAACAAAAAACCCCCCCTTTTTTTCCCCCCCAAAAAGGAAAAAAAAAACCCGGGCCCAAGGAAAAATTTTTTGGGGGGTTTTTTTTTTCCCCCCTTTTTCCCAAAAAAAAACCCCCGGGGGGGTTCCTTTTTTTTTGGGGGCCCTTTTTTTGTGAGATCGCGTTTTGTCGGCAACTCGCTGTTTTCCTGGGTAGCCGCCCACTCCAAAACAAGACCGTGTCAAAGATTACCGACAAAAAAACCCCTAATTATTAAGTGGGTCAAGAAAGGGGGGACATAATCGAGTGAGTAGCCCAGTGAAATGGGTAATGGGACAAAACGGGTGGGGGTTTTTGGGAAAACGGGCAAAAATTTTTTTTTCGGCGGTTTTTTATGTATTTTAGGACGCTGAACTCGAATATAATATTGAAAACTCCTCAGGGGGCGGCTTCACCCCCAAAATTCCAAAAAAGACCCTTAAATTTTGTGACTTTTTTAGTTTTTTTTTTTTTTGGGGAAAAAATAGTCGGTTTATCAAAAAAAGTGTTCCGGACAAATTGAAGAAAACAAAATTTAGCTACAAAAAGAGGGTAACATTTGAAGTTTGGGTCAATGACTGCCAAGCTATGAACCGTCAAAAAAACGGTAGTTTTTGAGCTTTTATGGGAAAAAATCAGAACTGCCCCACTTCAACTTGCTCAACTTGAAACCAGATGAGATATGTAGAAAATTCACATATGAGGTGAAAGTAAAACCATTCTAAACAAGTTCCCCCTTTTTTTTTTTTCAATTTACTCCTTTGGGGGGGGGGAACAGTCGCAAAATAAAAAATTTTATGACATTCAACAAAAAATGTCTATTCTATGGTATCACCTTTTCGCCATCTGAAGCAATATATCGACGTTTTCGGGTATTTTGTTTTTTAAAATGACTTTTTTTTATACATTTATACATTGGTTTTTGCAATATTAATTGAGTCTGGTAGTCAACTACCATCTCCTACCCCTCTACCCCACCACTTTCCAACATCCCTATTTACATCTATCTATTCATGTATGGTACTGTATTATCGATTATTATTGGAATCTATCACAAGAAGCAATTTGGATTTATTTTTTGAAGCATAAAGTATTCTGGGGGAAACAAACAATGACTTTTTTACCAGATTTAGCATCCAATAGCATGGTTAATAAAAATAGGCTATTTAAAAATAAAAAATAAGTGATTATTTTTATAACTTGATGTTTGCTGGGTTCCAATTGGGGGTATTGTAGCCTATTATGTATCAAGTCTCTTTTTTTGAATTTTTCTCTATGATGACATAATATTCAAGATTAAAATCACCATATCATAGCCTATATTTGTTGTTATAGAGGAACAAATTTCAAAACATGAGGCTTGATATACTTAATACCTAATACACCAATTTTTAAAGCCATTAATATTTCAAAATCCTTTCCGGGGCTTGTTGTAGTCATTTATTATTAATTTGATTTAGTTTGGATTATTTTAGGAGAAAACGGTTATTTGAATGAATAGTTTTTATTGTAATTTTCCCAAATTTTGATTATGATTGATTTTTAATTTTATTATAAACGCCAAGGTAATTTGATTATAATGTAATGTAAAGTACCTTTTAAAAAACTCTAACAAAAACCCTTTGGTTAAGTATTATCAATGGATGGAGAAGAAGCCGGGGTTTCAAATATTTTAATTCAACCAATAAACTTATCATCATCACCCAGTGTAATTAGTGATTGATTTTAGCAAAGACGCGCTTTGAAGTTTGAAATTTTAACTAGGAGAATGGAGTTAACTTAAAAAAAATTTGAGTTTATCAATATAGGCCTATTTGAATTTGAAAAAAGTTTAAAGGGGTATATTGAACTCAAATTTGTACTAATGTTAATATTGAGTTTATGACTGATAAAATGGATATCAGTTCTAAAAAAATTTTTGAATATCTTAAATTAAATATAACTCTTGCTTTTTTTTCTTTTCAGCGATTTCTACTATTGTAAGATTGCAAGTCTTCCTCTCTTTTTTACAAAAAAATTTGTTAATGGGGAATAGCCTATCATTTGAATTTTTTTTATCCGAACTATCATTTAGTGATTTATCCTGTATATGACAAAAAAAAGTCCCCTTTTAAAAAGATTCTGAGCACCATTCTCAGCTTTAAAATCGAAAATTAAATACGGGAACGTGTTTGCCATCAATTAGACTATTAGATTTTCCCGGGAAGAGTAACTTACTTTAGAGATTTTCCTGGAAAAAATTTTTTTTTTCTTATCTCATAGAAAATAATGTTTTAAAAACATATACGTATACTCATAATAAGAAATAATGTAAAAGCATTACTTAGGGGGTTTGGGTTTTACGTGTTTTTTTGCAATGTTTCCAATTCAAAGTTAATAACTTTCAAAAATAAGGGAAAAATCCGAAAAAAAAATGAGTTTTTAAAAAAGTATCTTAAAAAAGTTGATGATACAGAGTAGTAATTGGTTAATTTCCCAAAATTTTTTTCTCTTTTAAATAGCATGAAAAGGAATTTTTTCCCTTTCCACGCTTGGTTCGGCACCTGTTTACGAAAAACTGAAATTTTTCACCCTTTTAAAATCCCCCTACCCTCAAAAACCCCACGTCAAAAGGGTGTAACTTTCTACCCAAAAATTGAAAGGGGGTTTTGTATTGTATAGGACAAGTTGGCGTAGGAAACGTCCTTTCTCTTTGGGTGTTGAGGTTTAAATCTTTAAATTTCACCGTAAACATAAAATATGTTAATGGTATGTTTTTTATGTTTTATTAAAATATAGGTCCTTTTTTTTGAGACTTTAGTGGTATTTTTAGACATAAAATCAATAATTTTTCAAGTTTTAAAAAAGCAAAGATAAAAACCCCCAAATTTGTCTTTTAAAAAAATATTGGGAAATTTTTAAATTTATGCAAATTTCTGCACCCCGCCGGCTACAATTCACGAAAAACTGAAATTTTTTCAATTTCAACCCCTCCCCCAAAAACCCGACGCTCGAAAGGGGTAAGGTTTTACTGAACAATGGGGGGTTTTTCCAAAACTTCCCTTTTAAAAATTTTAATTTTTTGTATAGAAAAAAGTTGGTATAGGAATCGTCCTTCCTCTTTTGGGTGTTGAGGGGTCTTTTTTTTAACTAATTGCACCGTACTATAAAGTCCACGGGGTATTTTTTTTCTACATGCCCATCTATATAAAATATCTTACTATCTAACTACTGATTTGGTCGACTTGGTTACCCCCCCCTATCCCCTCTTAACCCAAAATTTGGGAAAAAGCAAAGTATAACGGATAAGTTCCAAGGGGGGAAATTTACATTTAGCCTATAGTGGGGTACTTTTAAAAACCGGCCCTGGTTCTTTTGAATAGGGACCTTTTTAAAGTCACCCATGGATGGGGCATTATTTTATGAAGGGAATACTGTTTAGTTTTAAATTGCATGCCACAGCAATTAAAATAACCTGAAGCTTTAAAAAAAGGATATTTATTTTCTTTTTTTAAAAACTAAATGTTATTTTTAAAAAAATAAAAATTAAAACTCTGCTAATGGCCACATAGGAAAAACCAAGAAAATTATTTTTAAATTTTTCTCAGAAAAAAAATACAGGGGAAGTATCACTGTTTAATTTAGTGGCTAAACCCCTCGAAACGAAACAGGAGACTTAGACCTAAAATTCTTTTTATTCTAATTCATTATCAATATTATTTTTGCTTATCTATTTTTTTTTTTTTTTTGAGATTCTATACTATTAAATAAGTTCTGTTTTCTATTTTGTGAATAAAGTTGAACCTCCCCAATTTTAAATTTAGAACTTATCTTTTGGAAAAAATTGGGGCCCCCAGTTCGTGGCGTCACAAAGGGCGGTTTGAATGATTGGGGAATCAAAAAACGATTTTGTCGGGATAATCGAAACATAATATTATTCGTGGAAGCGCCCTCAACCCTTTTCGCTTTTTTTCCTTTAACCCCGGCCAAAACGGGCCGCCTTTTTGTGGCATTTTTTTATATTCATCCGTCATCTATCACAACTGTCTAGCAATATTTTTCTAATTTACCCTTTTAGACACCCCATGTTTTATTATAGTTACCCTATACAAAACCCGCCTATAAAAAGACCGGAATCCTATTTAAATAATCAAAAATCAAATCGAAGTCTTTTTCATCTCTATTCAATGACAATATGAAAAATTTTTTTATCGCCAAAACCTATTAACAAACACTTTGTTTTTGTGGCTTAAATTTGGAAAGGGGAGGGTATTCCTAAAGGGGCTTGCCCTTTAACGAAACAAATCTTGTTAAAAAAAATTTAAAATTTGATACATCCAATAAAGTTACGGATAAGAGTCCTGTAGGCAGCAAGCATTTTTCTGCTTGCGTTGCCCTCGTGCCCTCAAATTTTCTTTGTGGCAAAATCCCCAGCCATCTCAGTGGATTCGACATATTTTTAGCATCAAAATATGAACAAAAACACCGTAGCGGAGGAATTCTTTGGAAAATGTTTCAATTCCAAAAGTGGTCAAATAACAATATTGATAAGTTATTTGACTCTATTTCTCATGCTCGACAATTTTTTGGGTGGGGAGGAGTGGGTTTTTTCCATGAGTTACATCACATTTGAAAGCTTTTGGAAAATTTTTTCGGGATTTTTTGTAAAATGGGAGTTTTGATCAAATGTGGAAATTTATTGGCCGATTTTCGTTTTCTTTTTCGTCGACGATTTAGTCCTCTTCAATTTCTAATCAGAGACCTCTGGAACCATTTTAGTTTTATTCCAATTGTCCTCTACAACCCCTCCCCCATGCTCACCCCTCAGGCCCGGGACTTCAGTATGTACCTCCAACTAGTCTAAATAAATTCCCGGGGTCAAAAATGGGATATTTCGTCCTTCGGTGTGGACAGCTTTGACTGGACTAATATACCTTGCATTAAAGAATTACGTTAAATACAAGAGGCTTCAAATCAAAATTTATTGCACGATTTAAGGTGAAAATGCTTGTTCAATCACAAAATTATTAAAGGGTTGAATATTCATACATTTTTTATCGTATTTTGAAGAAATTTCTTAAATCTCAGATAACAATTTCATAATCTTCTCAAAACTATCTTGTCAGATATGTATGATAATTTTTGTAGATTTAAAGGGATTACATTTTAATTTTTTTGTCTTCATAGAATTAAATTTTTAAAAGACTAAATTTTCAAAAAAAATAGAGTTTCAAAACATGATAAAATTCCGACATAAATTTTTTCATAATGATTTGAATATAGGAAAAAAAGGTATAAATCTGACAAATTTATGATATTACAAATAGTCTGAAGGTCATAACATGTATTTTCATTTTCTCAGTTGGGAAAAGTCTTCGAAAAATTGCAGAATCATTTTTGATAAACTTAATTGTACTATTAGGCATTTATCATTTTATTTCACTAGTGTACTTATAGGTTCTGCTGTAACATTATAGTCTTTATTATCTTCTCCCGCACACAGAAACATCCATGCGGTGAGAATAAACATATTATCTAAATACTTATATTTTGGGAATATATAATTTTTATTAATAAACAATTTTGTTTGAATTTTGAGATTAATAAATTAATTGCTTCATTGATTGAATCTTAACATATTCATGACTATCTTGGATATTGCGGATTTTAAAACATACACTGAAGCATAATGTGAAAAATAAAATAATTTCTATTACAGAATTATCAGTTTTTAAGCTTCAGGATGTAACCCTCAAAGCGTGGGCAACTACCCTTTTCCTTCAAAAACATACAGAACTCCAGAGATCCCCACAATTTTTTAATTCACTATGAATACTTGTTTTGTCCCCTCTTTTGCAATACCTACATCATTCCAAATCCAGTTCAAATTATCTTCGAGTCTTGCCCCTTGGTCAATTGTGCATCTTATTATAGAAATGGCTCTCATAAGTCTGTCAAACAAGAATGACTCTGTACTGGCAAGATAGAAAATGACTTAAAAATATTGATTTGGTCTCAGAGTTAGATTAGAACATTTCCTACAATTGAGATCAAATCAATATTTTTTAATCAATATTGACCGAGATGGAGTAATTTGTGTTTGCCATTTTCCGAGAGAGCTCATCTTGCCTCTGTAGCATCACTTGCTATAGAATTTACAGGATTAAAAACTTTGCCTTAGAAAACAGGTGTTGCTAAGATGATACACTATGCAGGTATTCTTCTCGAAAATATGTAGTTGGAATTTGGAAGTTCGGTTTGGATAGAGGTGGATTAGTAATTATCACAGAGATAATTATGTAGCTACAAGGATAGATAAGTATTGAGAACAGTCGATGACGTGTGGAAGTGTATGTCATGGATAATATGACAGAGCCGAAGGCGAGATGAGAATACGATATTCTTTCGTGAGTAACCTGATTTTAAGAAAATGCGTGCTCTCTGAGTGCTCTCTACCACAATTATGACTTGTTATCTTCTTTAACAAAAGCTTATATTGCAATTTCTCGAGTACAGAATAATTATATTGAGGACGCAAAATTTGGAAATTGCGTTTTAATAGTAAGTTAATATCACTATTTGGGAGCTGATCTGATTCTCTGCCATGTCTTCCGCAATAGATTACTATTGATTGATTTTACATTGGCAAGAGAAACCTAGAGATATATGTAAATGAAGATGAAACATGAATGAAAGAAACTATAGTACAAAGTAATGATTATAAGAAAAAGGACAATCATTATGTCAGAGAAATTAAAATAACTCATAAATACATATTATCAAAATTCACTTACAGTATATCCAATATGATTCTATTATAATTCAGGGTTGAAACATTATAGGTTTAATGCCAAATCTAACTTTTACAAATTATGGCTCTAATGAAGAATCTTAATATTCTTGATGAATTTCATTTCAAATAATAAAATATTCAAACATAATATATTATGAGGATAGGAAATACATATATGAATTTTGCCTAATGATCCAGTTCTAAAGTTAATACTGAATAGTTTTGACGAACTAATGTCGATTAAATACGATTTTGATAAATTCTCTTGTTTTTTGTTTTTCACATTTACAACAAAAAATAGACTAATGAAATGAGGAAGTTCTTTAATGAAAAATGCGCTGTATAAGGTTCAAATATTCATTTCTAGGGATATATAAGAAAAAGTATTACTTCCATACAAATATTAATAGACCCATTCATACTTTAAAATAGGAGATTTACACTATAAAAATATTGCATGTTAACTAGCTGTGAGTTAATATTGTGAAAGACCATGCAATTAATGAAACTACAACGTATTCTGTGAATAATTTCATCATGGTACTTCGTAGTCACTATCAAGAACAAGATTTGAAATATGCCGCCTATAAATAATGTTTTCTAGCCTCTTGACTTATCGTAATCTTTGCTTATTCCGGATGTACTGAGAAAGAAGGGATACGTAAGCAGTTCAAGAGCCAAATCAGTTTAGTAAGATTTATATTTTATATAGATACATGTTTCCAAAAAATTCCTTTGTGAATTCTTTAATGGAATAACAATTAGTTCAAAAAAGAACTTGACACTCAACATCAACAAGAGAACTGATTCCTATACAACTGTTCTATACAACCATACTGCCTGACATCTTTTTGGATAGCTTTGATACAACCTTTTTTGTTGTAAAATTAATTACTGGGGAGATTCTACGTGAATTTAGCCGCAGGTATCTCACAAATTTCATGAATGAATTAATACTTTTTGAAAGTTTGGGTTACTGCTATTACAAATCTGAAGATTTATTCTTAAAATTAATATAAGTTAAATAAGGTATATAATTTAATATAATACATTAAAAAGTATCCATTAACTATATTTTATGTTTAAAGGTAATTAGTTTAAACTGTTCTGTATACATAACAAGATGTAAAACGGCGATGCCTATCCAACTTCCTATACAAAAACCTTTCAATGTAATTCACCCTTTTGAGTCGTTTTATGTGGGTTTTAATGTGAAAATTTCGTTTTTGTAACAGGTGCCCCAAGCGTCGGAAGGAAAACTCAATTTCAAAGAAAAAAATTTGGAGAGGTTGAACAATTACTATCTGTATCATCAATTTCAAGATACATTTTTTTTAAAATCAATTTTTTCAGAATTATTCCGTTACTTTGAAAGTTAGTAACTTAATTGAAACACTTGAAAAAAAGAACCAACCTACCAGTAATGATTTTACATTATTTCTTATTATGAGTATATATATGTTCTTAGACATTATTTCATGAGATAAGAAAATAAATTTACCAGAAAACTTAAGTAATACTCTACCGGTATAATAGTCAATTTATGGCAAACACGTTGCTGTATTAATTTTAGAGGGAAAAAAATTTCCCCTTAAAAAAAAAATTTTTCCCCTCCGAATTTTTAAACTTTCATTCCGGGAAAAAAAAATACCGGGGGGGGGTAAAAAAAATTTTAAAAAATTTATATTTTGGGAAAAAAATCCCATTTTTTAAGGGTGAATTTTCAAAAAAAGGTCCCTAAGGGGGGTTCCAATCTTTTTCAAATCCCCAAACAAGGAATTTTTAAAACCTTTTGGGAAAAAACCCCCGGGGGGGGGTTTAAAATTTTTTTACCCAGGGTTTAATTCTAAAAAAATTTAAAATTTTTTAAAAAAGTTTTGGGGATTTATTTGGAAAAATTTTTTTTGTCAAAAAAAACCCCTAATTCCCAAAAAAGGTTTAAAAATTTTAATTCATAAAAAACATAATTCATATTTTATGTTTTTGAATTTTTAAATATAAAAAGGGGAAAAAAAGAACCCCTTTTAACAAAACCCCCCCAATTTTAAAAATTTCCCCGAGGGGCTTTTTGGAAGTAAAGGTTAAAACGTTTTTGTGAACGGGGGAAAAAAGGGGAAAAAAAAAAATTTCCCCAAAAAAAATTTAAAAATTAAAATTACAAACGAAAAAAATTTTTAAAATACTTTTTGAAAATTTTTTTTCGGAAATTTTTCCGGGTTATAATTTAAA
The DNA here is from genome assembly GCA_017141385.1 of Sogatella furcifera. Taxonomy (NCBI): domain Eukaryota; kingdom Metazoa; phylum Arthropoda; class Insecta; order Hemiptera; family Delphacidae; genus Sogatella; species Sogatella furcifera. The sequence continues at coordinate 24,467 of JADWYZ010000032.1, forward strand.
AAAAACCCCAAAAAACTGAAACCCCCACCGTAAATTTTTTAAATTTTTTTATTATTTTAAAGGGTTTTTAAAAATTTTTCAAATAAAAAAAAATTTTTAAAAATCTTTAAAAAGTTTTAAACAATAGGAAAAACCCCCAAAAAAAAATTTTTTAAAAAATGAATTTAGTTGAGGTTTTTTCAATCAGGTAAACACTAAATAAGTTTGATAAAAAAATTTTAAAATAGGTATTTTATTTAAAAAATGAAAAAAAAATGAATTTACAATATAAAAAAACAAAAAAAAGGTTTTTAATTTTTTAAAAAAAAAATTTTTTTCCCCCTTTTTTTGATAAATAAATAAATTATAAATTTATTAATATACCTTTAAAATTTTTTTTAAATAAAATTTAGTATATTGTAAAATCAATTTTAATACTTCTTAGTTAAAATTAAAACTTAAATGGTTCTTTGTTATCTAATCACTAAAATTTTAATAAAAATTTGTTTTGTTTTAATTAATATTTGTAATTGGCCCTTCTTTTCAATCCTTTTTAAAGAAATGCCTAATTTGTTTTTTGATTTATTAAGGATTTGCGTAGTACAATAATTTTAAAAATTTACACTTCTCAGCTTTAAAATCATACTTATATAAAATCAATAAATCACATTAAGTCAAGAAAAACATTTCATAAAACCTTTTTCTCATAAACATATTTTTAAACTCATCAAATTAATAATAAATGAAAACATCCGAGTAGGATTGTTTTGTAAATTTAAAAAGCTGAAAAATTGGCTATTGTGTATTTTATTAATATTATAAAATTTTTCTTTTTGAAATTTGTTTCTTATTATTTACAATATAAGGCAATGTTTAGTGATTTTTTAAATCTTGAAATATTTTATATAAAAAATTTAAAGAATATTTAATAATAGGCAAATATAAATTTGGAAGCCAGCCTACCCAGTGAAAATTTAAATCCCTGGGACTTTAAAGGGATTCTAGTAAATTATTCATTTATAGTGATTATTGTAAAATGATGGATCGATAAATATGAATAATAAAATATAGTTTGTTTTAAAATATTTACCGGGAAAAAGGATTATTATGATAATATCTATGTTCTTTAATTTTGACCATTTTTAAAAATTTTTTAAACAAAATTTTTTTTAAAGAACTCCAGTTAAATTAAATGAGGATATTTTTTTTTTGGAAATTTTTTTTTTCAAAAGGTTTTTTTTAAGAAA
>JADWYZ010000033.1:0-25509 GCA_017141385.1 Sogatella furcifera
TTTGCATGGGTCCTGCAAAGAGCTCAATAAATATAGGAGTGCGAATGCTGTGAGAATCCTCTCTCTCTTACAAAGATAGGACGGCAGCAATGAGCAATAGCAAGTCCATCTGCCCCACAGAGGATCTGCAAGGCTTTCTTCTGCATGCGCAGCACTCACGCAACATCCACAGCTCCACCCTAGAGAACAAGCTAGGTCATGCAACGAATGCACTGAAAAATGCAAAGTAGCGTAGGTAGTGCGATGGGACACTACCTCTCCACTCTCTCAGCAGGAAAAATACTCTGCTCAGCCTACAGCAAACTGCCTCAATATGACTACTCCACGACAGCTTCCTGTCCAGCACCAACCCAAGCGGCTTCACCGGTAAGTTACTCATATTCCTCCCCATTTCTGAGACAAAACACTATTGCCTGCGTCTTGTCCTCATTGATGAAGAGGTTTGCAGAGAACCTGTTAGCTGCAAACACCCTGGTCTCATGCATAGCCGCCCTCAACACCCCTCAGTACACTGCAGCCCTTGTCAATGAAAGTCATATCTGCGTAGCAGACAGTACTTCTGCCACCTAAACACGCAACGTCGTTCACTGCAATCGAAAAAATCAGAGGCCCCATAACAGAACCTTGAGGTAAGGTACTCCACAGTCATGATAATCTCTGATCTGTAAGAGCATCTGTAATATGCCATAGACCAGCACCACCTGCTAGCTAGTCTGCGGCCCCCAGATAAAGCCTGGATAAACTTGAGAGGTGTCCCATTCACACCATAGTGCTTAAGCTTCTTCAGGAGAAGCAGGCGATCAAGCGTATCAAAGGCCTTGCTGAGATCACACAAAGTGAGCACAGCAAGTCTACGCGTCTCAAGCACTCATATAGTCATATAATACTCTGCGGATCAAAAAGCAAACCGCATCAATAATAGTTGGTTTGTTTTTGTAAAACAAACTGATGGCCGCAATGTTCAAAATGATCAAGCTTCAAACAGCACGCCTGCAATCACAATTTAAAAGATTTTTGAAATCACAGGCAAAATTTATAGGCCTGTTTTATAGATACCAGGATCAATTAAGCTTGTCTCCCCTCTTGAAGACAGGAACAGTCTTTGACAATTTCAGCTGGGTTGGAGAAACAGATTGAGACAAAATCAACAACGGATACTAGAATACGATACCGGTACCTTACATGTATTGTGTTCTTAGCTTAATACCCATGACTCAATTAAGTTAGTACCTATCCGTGAAATCAAACAATTTGAGTTGAAGCTCCCGCTCCCTGTAATCGACTTTCTTTCGATAGTCAACGTCTTCAAACGAGAATCGACTTTTGGTTTGGATTTTTGGATTCAATTTTATAGGTTAGGTTGTCACGTAGTTCAATTTTCTTTTAATAATGTTTTAGATTAATTTTAGCATTCAATTTTTAATTGTTCATTTAATTGAAATGCCGTTCATAATTATAACAGGTACACCTAGCTCTGGAAAAACAAAACGAACCGAAGAGATAAAAACCTACTTGCATGAACATGGAAAAACAAATGTGCATATTGTTTCAGAGAATGAAATAATTAAAAAGTCAGATCTGACTAGGGACTCTGTTTATTCAAGTAAGTACTTTGAACTGAATTTGATTTTGAAAACAATAAATTAGTATGGTTTGAGTCAACATTTGGGTAAAAGTGGCCACCCTTCTGAAAGTCAAATTTCCGGTTGCAATCAATTGAGTATGGCCTACTGATGACAAAATAAGGTGTAAGTGTCGTTTACACCTAAAGAGAAACGGTTAAAAAGAAATAGCCGTTGCTGACCAGTAGTTTTTAAATAAATGAAATTTAAAGTTTGGTCTGCAGTTGCTATAATTTAACCTCAACTAAGCTTAAAGTAACCTAACCTGAGCTTAAAGTAACCTAACCTGAGCTTAAAGTAACCTAATCTGAGCCCAAATTAAGTTAAACTAAGGTTAAACTAACCAAACACAATGTTCAGCTAACCAAACCTAAGTTTCAACTAACCTAACCTAAGCTACAGCTAACCTAACATGAGCTGCAGCTAATCTAACTCAAGCTTCAGCTAACCTATCCTAATCACCAACTAACCTAACCTAAGCTCTAACTAACCTAACCTAAGCTCTAACTAACCTAACCCAAGCTCTAACTAACCTAACCTCTAACTAACCCAAACTAAGCTTCAGGTAACCTAACCAAGCTCTAACTAACCCAACCTAAGCTTCAGATGACCTAACCTAAGCTTCATCTATCCTAATCTAAGCTTCAGCTAATCCAACCTAAGCTCCAACTAACCCTAACCTAAGCTGTAACCAACGTAACCTAAACTAAGCTCTAACTAACCTAACCTCAAACTAACCTAATCTAAGCTTCAGCTAACCTAACCTAAGCGTCAACTAACCCAACGTAAGCTCTAACTAACCTAACCTAAGCTCCAACTAACCTAACCTATGCTTCAACTACTTCAACCTGAGCTTCAATTAACCTAACCTAAGTTCAAACTAACCTAACCTCCAATTAACCTAACCTAAGTTCAAACTAACCTAACCTCCAATTAACCCATCCTAACCTTCAACCAACTCAACTCCAACTACCCCAAACTGAGTGTTAACCAACCCTAACCTAAGCTTCAACTAACCAAACTTTTAACTAACCCAACCTTTAGTCATAAATAAATCTTAAACTCATAATATTAGTGCTCAATTTTGGCTGTTTTGTACAGTTTGGATGCACTTTAGAACTTCTAAATAAAAATTAGTGTACATGTGAGCCGATTTCTAGATTCCACAGACCAAACTTTAAACTTGATTTATTTCAAAACTACTGGACAGCGACGGCTAATTTTTTAAAATTTGTCATCAGAATAGCATACTTAATTGCAACCGCATATTTGACTTTTGGAAGGGTGGCCGGTAAACTTCACTTTAGCCCAACATTTGAATCAATAATCAGTGAAGTCAAGTAACTTATTCTATATTTATGCAGTCCTTCAATAATCAGTAATCAGTGAAGTTAAGTATGCTTCATTTAAACAATCCTTCAATAATCAGTGAAGTCAAGTATGCTATATTTAGCCTATACAGTCTTTCCCATCCGATTACGATTTGTTTTGTACGGTAGTGGAAGTGGATTGAGTGGATAGAAGAGTTTTGCTTGTGGCGTAGTCGAGTTGTAGCCTTTTGGTGTTGTAGAGAAATCTTGTGGGCCAGTTTCTTCAGAAGTCTTTAGGCTAGCTTTCGATTCGGACAGCTTGTTTTTGCAGCTCAAATATGTCCGCAAACCTTGCTTAATGAACCCTTATGAGTAGGACTTGGAAAACGTGACAGTGTCACAGAGCGAGTCATTTACCATAAATAGATAGGCATCAGTAACGTTACCCCTCAGCTACAGCAGCAGAAAACAAAATTCTGTACAGTTTTGGGTTCACCCTGAATATGGCTGGCCCAGTTGAGGACTGAGTCAATTGACAGCTGCAATCGATTATGTAGGCTATGTTATTTGGTGATAAAATTGGACTTGGAATCCTGATTATGATGATAAGAAAAATCAAACTTTGTTTTCTGATCTCTTCTTTCTTTTTCAGGTGCTCAAAAAGAGAAAGAAATTCGGGGAGTTCTAAAATCAGAATCTCTGAGGTAATTTGAATCATCCTTGTTCATTTGTATATTACAGTAACTTATTGTTTGAATAAGGGGAAAAAGAAGGTGTGTTAAAAACACAATTATTTTACTAGAAAATCGTACTGAGTCCTTGTAGACTATCGATGTGTATGCATGAACTATAATAATAAAAAAATAACGTAAGATATTCTGTAAGAGTGTGCATACTGTACTAATTTATTTATTGAGAAAAAGGCCTGGGCCTAAACTTGAAGGGAACTGAAAAAGCAAATTGAATGATTTTGATTTCTTCAGAAAAGAACAGCTCATCGTACAATAAAAATCAAATATGATAATATCCAATATTAGATTGTACTAGTCTATATTAGAGATAATTACATTCTGTTCTTGACAAACGAATTAGTCTTCAAAAAACTAACCACGAGATTTCTAATTGCAGGTTACTGGGCACTGGTGGCACAGTGATACTGGATGCTGGAAATTACATCAAAGGTATGTCTCTCAATCTTTATCTTTCTTTTATTAATAGAAAAACAATTCTGGCTAAGTAAAAGTGTATGTAAGAAAATAATATCTTCTCAGTACGTTATTACATACGGTAATAAATTCATATTATGATTGCTATGAGAATTTATGAATAAAACTTTGTAATGAGAGTTAATTCAACCAATGAAATGTGTCACACTGTGTACTAAGTGTACTTTTTCTATTACTTAGCCTTTTCTAATCAACTGTCCCATCCAAGGTCATTTAACGACAAGAATTCCTTGGAGCATATGATCCTATAGGCTACTTACTGTTCTAAGTGCCCTGTACATTGATCTTGCCATACCACACCAGACTATTCAACCAATTCGGCTTAACGAGCTAGCTTATTGTTTTGTTGTAGCTCGATGAAAATTCAGTCGTCTGTGTTCATGAATGCGAATTAACTATGGTTGAATCTGTCTTGTTAAGCTGAAATATCTCCATGTCATTAGAATATATTATATTTGTTGAAGATGGTTGGGTAGCCAAATTTATTGGATGGTTTGATTTGGAATTTTGTTGTGTTGTATTGTAACAGCGTTTCTTCTCAGCTTGCACGGAATGAAGCTGTTCCTTTTAAAAGACTTTATAAAGTATGATTTACTTGAAATTAGTTTTCATAGCCACGTCTTCAATTTTTATTCGTGCCAATAGAAACTCAATATTCAATCCTCTTAGTCATCCCTATTACACCAGAAATATGAATAGATATGGTATTTTCCAACCCGGATTATTAAGTAACTGCAATAGATGCAATAGTCACTACATACGCCATGTACTTTATAGAAATATACCCAAATTCATAAAATAACATGAAAACTTTCAGCCTCCTTTCATTTTAACGAAATTTGGGCATTTGTTTGATTGATATCTGTTGTATCCTTTATACAGTATTACAATGAGTGATAAATGTAATGTATGTTCCAAAGTGGTAGGCAGTCGTCAGTCAAAAATACAGTGCAGTGAGTGCAATAAACTTTTCCATGGAGGTTGTGTACAAATGTCTAAGGAAGATATTGAATTTCTCAGTGGCAACAACGAAATTTGGCGCTGCGACCTGTGTAAGAAGAACAGAAGGAAAAGCATGCAGGTGAAATCATTACTAAGCAAGGATGAAATAGATCTGAAAGACGTTTACAAGCTACTACAGGAAATAAGAGAAGAAAACAAAAATCAAATCAAGGTTTTAGATAGAGACTTAGGGAAATCAGTAGAGTCATGTCATAAGAATTTTGAGGAGCTAAAAGGAATGATTGCCGACCAACTAACTATAATCAATGAATACAAAGCGAATTACAATAATCTGATGATGGAAAACTCCAATCTAAAGAAGAAATGCAACGACCTCGAGACTCGTTTGGAAGACCTGGAACAGTATTCGCGGGCAAATAGCATCGAGATAAATGGAATTCCTGAGGAACAAAATGAAGACATCATACAGATTGTGAAAAACGTTGGTCATGGACTGGGTGTTCCTGTGGAAGAACAGGATATCGTCGCATGTCATCGTCTTGGTTCTCCAAATAAAGTCGAGGTTCGTACTAGAGGAATTATCGTCAAGTTTGTTAGAAGATCAGTGAAAGATAACCTACTCCAACAAAGAAGAGTGAAACGAAATTTCAATACGAAGGACATTGGTATCATGGTTCGAACAGCCGAGGCTGTTTATATCAATGAAAGCCTAAGCGTTGCGCGACGCAAGGTTTTCAACGAGCTGAAGATCATGAAGAAAGATAATCTCCTTCAATACGTGTGGGTGCGAAACGGGAAGGTGCTGACGCGTGCGCAAGATGGAGCCAAAGTGGTCGCTGTTACAACGCTTGATCAGGTGAGCGCTTTAAAACTGAAGAATGCCGGTAGAGAGTTATCGCCCTCCAAGCAGCCAATACAGATAACAACTCCACAATCACAATGAACAAGACTCTTACTAAATGTATATTCAATAATTATGCAGATAACTTGGTTCTGATTCATCAAAATATTAGAAGTTTAAGAAAAAACTTTGATCTATTCCTAATTAACATGCAGAATTTAGAGAAGGTACCCGACATTGTGATCTTGAGTGAAATATGGATAGACAGTAATGAATTGGACTCATACAAAATCCCCAACTATGTTATTTATTCGAAATGCAACAATAGAATAAGAGCTGGCGGAATAATAGTCTATGTTATCGAATCATTATCTAGTGATTGTATATCTGTTGATAACTTCCTTTCTGCTGATATCGTTAGGGTTCAAATCAAAATAGAAAAAAGTATATCTTTAGAAATTGTTGCTATCTATAGATTACAGGAGTTTACGATAAATTCTTTCAACGAAGAGTTAAATCCTTTTCTTGAATCTATTAAAAGTGCAAACCTTATCGTAGCCGGTGACCTCAATATAGATCTGTTAAAACCGAACTCAGACGATTATAAAATTACTATGTCAAGTCATGGGCTCTTATCACACATAAACTCTCCCACTAGGTCATTTAATAACGCCAATACATGTATTGATCACATTTTCACAAGACATAAAATAGGATCTTATTATGGAATAAACTGCTTTGTAATAGATAGTAATATCACCGATCATAGAATGACTTCTGCATGTTTTAAATACAAATTAGGAAAACCTAAAACAAACAAACCTGAAAACCAATCATATAACTTGACTTTTCTCTCTCGTCTACCCCGAGAAACTGATTGGAATAAAGTTTATGAGGGTGATGTTTCTATGGGGTTCGAAAATTTCTTAAATAAACTCTTCTCATGTATGAAATCAGCTCAGAATATTTCAAAACCAAAATTCAAACCAAAATTAAAACCTTGGATGAACGACATCCTCTTGAACCAAATAGAAAGAAAAAATTCTCTTTACAAAAAATGTTTGAGGCATCCTGGAAATTTAGAAATTAAATCGGAATATAATGTTTTTGAAAATGTTTTACAATTTCAGATTGAACAAACAAAAAACTCTTAGAACAATAAAATGAATACAAAAAAACAATGGCAGACTATAAATCATATAATAGGGAATGAGAAAAATAGCAACAAGAATATTTCATTGAAAGACGAGAATGGAACAATTGTAGACGATCCAGCATTGACCTCCAACATATTCAATAATTTTTTTTGTACAATAGCAGGAGGCCTTAGAGACGAGATAATATTTGATACCTTGTTACAACCCCAAAATAATAAAATGAACGCCGAAATTTTTCAAAAAACTTTAATAAATGATAGTATTTTCTTTCATCCAACATCATTCTATGAGATTAGTAATATAGTAAATTCGCTCAGCAATCGAAAAGCTCCTGGATTCGACGATGTAACCCCTGTTATTCTGAAGGCTGTTTTGCCTGATATTGAAGATATTCTAGTATATCTAATTAACTTGAGTCTCAGTTCTGGCGTATTTCCTAAGATATAAAAAAAACTATTATAAAACCTTTATACAAGAAGTCTGACAAGAATGACCCCACAAATTATCGCCCAATCGCCCTTTTGTCTCTGTTACCAAAAATTTTAGAAAAAGTTGTTAAGGCCCGCTTAGTTCACTTTTTGTCAAAACGGAATTTTTTCAGCAAAAACCAGTATGGGTTCAGAGAGGGTTTAAATACAGAAAAAGCGTTACTTGACTTCATGATTAAAGTGTATGGGACACTTAATGGTGGAGACAAGTGTGCTGGAATATTCGTAGATATTATGAAAGCTTATGACACTTTCGACCATGCCCTTCTGTTATCAAGAATGGGAGATGCGGGAGTTAGGGGTGTCGCACTCAGCTGGTTCCGTTCATACTTGTACGGAAGAACACAACAGACTAAAGTTAATCAATGTCTCAGTAATGAAGGAACAGTCGAATTCGGTATTCCTCAAGGGTCCGTCTTATCGGGGCCATTGTTTCTCATCTATGTAAATGAACTATGCAATGGGTCATTCAAGGGGGAACTTACTGCCTTTGCAGATGACACTGCTCTTTTCTACCGGGCCAAGACACTAGATAGATTACACTCCGACATGCAGCATGACTTGGTGGGACTGAGATGGTGGTTTACTAGCAATTTCATGATAATGTGTCCCAAAACAAAATTTATGATCTTTAATATTTCAAGGGATATCAGTTTTCCAACACCATTGAGGTATCATAGTCTATCTTGCATCGAAACCACTACCTGTGCTTGCCCCCAACTTGAACAAGTCGAAGAGATCAAATACTTGGGGTTGGTACTTGATAATAAAGTTACATGGAAAAAACATCTAAACTATTTAAAGCAAAAACTCATGAAATACATAAGAGTATTCTATCTTTTAAGATCGGTGTGTAACTCTGCTCTATTAAAGTCTGTGTACTATGCATTGATGAATTCTAAACTTGAATATGGTTTGGCGTTGTGGGGAGGAGCATACACTGTAACCTTGAGGCCGATAGTTGTTTTACAGAAATCCTTCATTCGCATTATCTCCTTCAAGGCAAAGTTGGAACACACAGGTCCTCTTTAGAGAATTAGCTATACTTCCCTTGAAAAATTTATTTGTCTACAAAGTACTCAGGAACTTCTTTGATAGAAGCGTTAATGGCAATGAATATTTCAACAATAATTTGAGAAATAAATTCGAAGTCTATATACCCAAACCAAATAAAAATCACTTCATGAAATTTTTTTTCTTATTTAGCTCCAAAGTTTTACAACCTACTGCCCATGGAGATAAGACAATGTAAGCTACGATCAAGATTTTTGAGAGAGGTTAAAAGATTTTTAATGGAATGTGAGAATATAGATACCTTTTTCAGAGTTCTAATGTAGCCTAGCATAGTAAACTTGTATAGGACCTCTAATTATATTGTACTTCTTTTATTATCTATTGAACTTTCCATGTTATGTACTTCAAAGCTAAAATTGTTAAATCATCGACCAGATTATGTCATATGTGTCATTTTATCAGCGACTGTCGGCCTCAGTAACTACCTTTAAGCGCTAATTTTGTAATATATATTACCATCTCAAACAGGTCTAGTACCTCGAGATGCAAATACTTAATTGGCATTTAATTGTATTATCTTGCTTGAATATTTTCATTGTCATTATATTATTAATTTTATTTTGTATTCCAAGATTGTTATATTTTTTTCTGCCAATAAAACAATTTCATTTCATATATTGGTAGGGATGCCGCTGATCAGCTCATCAATTCCAACTACAAATATTAGTTTACTTGTTGTACATATTTTTCTTGTGAAAGCTATACGATTATTGAAATATCCTGAATTTATTCTATGAAACTTCATCATATTTTTCTATCTATCGGTTTTTTTAAATTATCGATTTAGTTAATAAAATAAAGAAAAATAAAGTCGATGGTAAAAATAACATAATTCGCCTTCCAATTCCACTCTTCATGCTTACGTTTGAGAACACAGAGGACATTAAAAATATATATAATATTCAGCACATATGCTACATGAAAGTAAAAATAGAGGCTCTCCGAAGTAACAAAATCATCCCCCAATGTCGGAAATGTCAGCAATTTTTTCATACTTTTAATTTTTGTCAACATGAAGCTGTGTGCGTCAAGTGTGCCGGAAAACACCTAACCAAAGATTGTTGTAAGGAAGAGAGTACTCCACCTAAGTGCTACAACTGTGGTGAAGCTCACCCCGCAAACTATCGTGGCTGTTTAGTAGCTGAAGAACTTCAAAAAAGAAGGGATAATTTTAATAAAGATAGAACAAAAAGTGTTCCAACTAGAGTTAACACAAGTAGTACAGTAGTGAACAATGTATCGTATGCACAAGTAACCAAAACAAGTAGTAATAATGAACAGATGAAAACACTGAAGCCAAATAGTATGAATGAGTCAAATATTTACATTTATGTTGCACGAGATTATGATGAAGTTGGATAATTTCTCTGAAAGGTTAGAAACTTAAGAATCTAGAAGTACTTTGTCAAACAAATCTCAAATAAGGAAATGAATCAGAGGGAACTTAGAATAGTAACTTGAAATGCTAACGGAATTATATAGAAAACTTGGATTAAATATTTTTAGAAACAAATAAAGTTGACGTATGCTTAGTGTCAGAGACTCACTCAACAACTCATTCATATTTGAAAATAAAAGGCTATAGAATATATCGAACAATACACCCGGACAATAAAGCTCATGGGGGCAGTGCAATAATAGTTAAAGACAACATAAATCATTATGAAGAATGCAATCTACAATTGCCAGAAGCACAGGTCACAGTAATAGGAATTGAAACACTCGCACAAAATCTTAGAGTGGGAGCAATCTACTATCCTCTCCTCCTAGATAAAATTTGAAAGGAGTATAAAATGATATTAGAGCACTTGGGTGATAGATTCATTTTAGGTGGAGATTTTAATGTTAAGCATATTGACTGGGGTTCCCGATTGTCATCCACAAAAGGAAGAGAATATTAAGAGATGCTATCAATTTTTTTTTTTTTTTATTTTTTTAAGCGGATGATGCCCACATAAGCATTTTTTTAGCTTGTGCGTGGGTAATGGATCATGAGTGCGAAGGAGATTAATGAGGTGAAAAACAGCCATGCCACTGGGAATGAATTAGGATGCATTTTTCATTCTTCAATGAGTCCGACTTATTGGCCAACAGACACAAATAGAATCCCTGACCTCCTAGATTTTTTTAAAGGGGGGTTTTTAAAAAAGGAAAAAAAAAAGGGGGGAAATTTTTTTTTAAAAAATTTTTCCAAAAAAATTTTTTTCAAGGGGGAAAATTTTTTAAAAAAAAAAAAAAAACCCAAAAAAAAAAATTTTTTTTTTTTTAAAAATTTTTTTGGGGGAAAAAAATTTTTTTTCCCCCCAATTTTTTTTAAAAAAATTTTTAAAATTTTTTTTTAAATTTTAAAAAAAAGGGGTTTTTTTAAAAATTTTTTAAAAAAATTGGGAAAAAAATTTTGAAAAAAAATTAATTTTGGGTTTAAAAAATTTTTAAATTTTTTTAAAAATTTTTAAAAAAAGGAAAAAAAATTGGAAAGGGGGGGAAAAAAAAAGGGGGAAAAAAATTAAAGAAAAAAAATTTTAAAAAAAAAATTAAAGGGGGGGGGTTTTTTTAAATTGGAAAACCCCCCCAAAAAAAAAAAAAGGGGGGGGAAATTTAAAACCCCCTTTTTAAAAATTTAAAAAATTTTAAAAAAAGGGAAATTTTTTAATTATTTTTTAATTTTTTTTGGAAATTTTTTTAAAAAAAACCCAAAAAAAAAAAAATTTTTAATTTTTTTTTTAAATTTTTAAACAAAAGGGGTTTTTTTTTTTTTTTAAAAAAAATTTTTTTGGGAAAAAAAAAATTTAAAAAAAAAGGGGAAAAAAAAAAAAAAAATTTAAAAAAAAGGGGAAAAAAAGGGAAAGAAAAAAAACCCCCCCAAAAAATTTTCTTTTTTTTTTTTTAAAAAAGGGGGGCCCAAAATTTAAACCAAAGGAAAAGGGGGAAAAAAAAAAAAGGGGGAAAAAAAAATTAAAATTTTTTTTGGGGAAAAAAGGGGAAAAAAAATTTTTAAAAAAATTTTTTTTTGGGGAAAGGGGGTTTTTTGAATAAAAAAAAAAAAAAAAAAAATTTTCAAAAAAGAAAAAAAAAAGGGGGGTTTTTTTTGGGGGAAAAAAAATTAAAAAAGGGGAAAAAAAAAAAACCCCCCAAAATTTTTTTTTTTTTCCCCTTAAAAAAATTCAAAAAAAATTTTTAAAAATTTTGGTTTTAAAAAAAATTTTTAAAAAACCCCCCCCAAAAAAAAATTTTTTTTTGGGGTTTTTTAAAAAAAAAAAAACCCCCGGTTTGGTTTTTAAAATTTTTTTTTTTTGGGGGAAAAAAAAGGGGAAAAAAAAAGGGGAAAAAAAAAAAAAAAAGGTAAAAAAAAATTTAAAAAAAAAAAAAGGGGTCTTTTTTTTCCCCCTTTTTTTCCAAAAAAAAAAAAAATTTTTAAAAAAAAGGGGGGGGCCCCCCCAAAAAAAAAAAAAAAACCCCCCCTTTGGGGGGGTTTTTTTTTTTTAAAAAAAAAAAAAACCGGGGGCCCCCAAAAATTTAAAAAAAAAAAAACCCCCTTTTAAAAAGGTTAAAAATTAAAAGGGGGGGGGAAAAAACCCAAAAAAAAAAAAAAAAAAAAAGGGGGGGGGCCCCCTTTTTTTGGGGGGGTTTAAATTTTGGGGGGGTTTTTTTTTTTTTTTGGTCCCCCCAAAAAAATTTGTTAAAAAAAAAAAAATTTTTTTCCTTTTTAAAAAAAAAAAAAAAAAAGGGTTTCCCCCCAAAAGGGGAAAATTTTTTCCCCTTGGGGGGTTTGGGAAAAAAATTTTTAAAAAAAAAATTTTAAATTTTTAAAAAAAAGGGGAAAAAAAATTTTTTTTAAAAAAAATTTAAAATTTCCCCCTTTTTTTCCCCAAAATTTTTTTTTAAAAAATTCCGGAATTTTTTTCCCCCCCCTTTTGGTTTTGGGTTTTTAAAAAAAAATTTTTTTTTTCCCCAAAAAAAAAGGGGGGGGGGAAAAAGGGGGGGGGAAAAAAAACCCTTTTAAAAAAAACCCCCTTAAACCCAAAGGGGAAAAATTTTTAAAAAAAAAGGGTTTAAAGTGGGGGGAAACCCAAAATAAAGCCCCCAAAAACAACCCCGGGAAAAATTTTAAAAAAATTTTTTTTTCCCGGAAAAGAAATGTTTTTTTCCCATTTCCATAAAAACCCTTGGAATTTTTTAAAGGGGGGAAAATTTAAAAGGGCCCCCCCCAAAAAAAACAAAAAGTTTTTTTAAAAAAAAAAAAAGGGGGGAAATTTTTTTTTTTTTCCCCTTTTTTTAAAAAGGGGCCCGGGTTTTTGGGGGGTTTAAAAAGGGTTTTTTTTTTTTAAAAAAAAAAAAAACCCCCCAAAACCCCTTTTTTTAAAAAAAAAAAAAAAAAAAATTTTTTTAAAACCCTTTCCCAAAAATTTTTTTTCCCTTTTTTGGGGTTTTTTTTTGGGGGGAATTTTTTGGGGGGAAATTTAAGGGGGGGTTTTTTTTTTTTTTCCCCCCCCAAAAAAGGGGGTTGCAAAAAAAGGGGGGTTTTAAGGGTTTTTTTTTAAATTTTTTTTCCCCCCAAAAAAAAAAACCCAAAAAAAAACCTGTTTTTAAAGGGGGCTTTTTAAAAAACCATAAAAAGACCCCCAAAAAAAATTTTTGGGGAAAATTTTTTTTTTGGGGTTTTTTAAAAAAAAGGGTTTTAAATTTTTTTTTTTTTTTTTTAAAAAAGGGGGAAAAATTTTTTTAAAAACCAAAAAAAATTGTTAAAAAAGGAAATTTAGTAAAAAATTTTAAAAAAAAAATTTTTTAAAAAAATTTTTCCCGGGTTTTTTTAAAGGGGCCCCCCCAAAAAAATTTTTTTAAAAAAATTTTTTAAAAAAAAATTTTTTAAAAAGGTTTTTTTAAAAATTTTAAAACCAAAATTTTTTAAAAAAAGGGGGTTTAAAAAAGAAATTAAAAAAAAAAAAAACCCCCCTTTAAAAAAAAAAAGGGCCCCTTTTTGGGGGAAAAATTTTTTTTTTAAAAAACCCCCCGGGAAATTTTTAAACCGGGATTTGGGGGGGGGGCCCCCTTTTTTTACCCCCCTTTTTAAAAAGGGTTTAAAAATTTTTAAAAATAAAAAAAAAAAATTTTTTTTTTAAAAAAACCTTTTTTAAAATTTTTTAAAAAAAAACCGGAAAAAATTTTTTTTTTTTTTTTGGGGGCCCCATTTTCTTTTTTTGGTTTTAAAAAATTTTTTCCCCAAAAAAAAATTTTTTTAAAAAAAAACCCCAAATTAAAAAATAAAAAAAAAATTTTTTTTTTAAAAAAAACCCTTTTTTTCCCCCAAAAAAAAAAAATTTTTGGTTTTTTTTTTTCCCCCCCCGGGGAAAAAAATTTTTTTAAAAACCATTTCCAAAAAATTTTTGGGGGGGAAAAATTTTGGAAAAAAATTTTTAAAAAAATTTTTGGGAAAAAAAATTTTTGGGGTTTTTTTTTTGGGGGTTTTTTTTTTGGGAAAAATTTTTAAAAGGTTAAAAAATTTTAAAATTTCAAAAATTAAAAAATTTTTAAAAATGTTTAACCCAATAAAAAAAAAACCCCTTTTAAAAAAAAAAAAGGGGGGCCCCAAAAAAAAAATTTTTTTAAAACCCCCTTTGGGTTCCAAAAAAAAAAAAAGGGGGGAAAAAAAAAAAAATTTTGGGGAAAAAAATTTCCACCCTTTTTTTCCCGTCTTCCATTTTCCCAAAAGGGGGGGAAAAAAGGTTTAAAAGGTTTTTGGTTTTAAAATTTTAAAAAAAGAAAAAAAAAAGGGGGGGCCAAAAATTTGGGGGAAAAAAAATTTTTAAAAAAAAATTTTTAAAAAAGGAAAAAAAATTTTGGGGTTTTTTTTTTTTTTTTTCCAAATTTTTAAAAATTTAAATTTGGTTTTTTAAAAAATTTTTTTAAAAAAAAAAATTTTTTTTTTAAAAAAAAAGGGAAAAAAAGGGGGGAAATTTTTTCCCCCAAAAATTTGGGCCCCCAAAAACCCCTTTTTTTTTAAAAAAAAAAAAAGGGGGGGAAAAAAAAGGGAAAAATTTCCCCCCCAAAAATTGAAAAAAAAAAAAAAGGGGAAAAAGGGAAAATTTTTTTAAAAAAAAAAAAAAAAAAAAAGGGGGTTTTTTTTAAAAAATTTTTTGGGGGGGGAAAAATTAAAAAAAAACCAAAAAAATTTTTAAGAAATTGCTTTTAAAAAAATTTTTTAAAGGGGGGGGGGGAAAAAAAAGGGGAAACCCCCCTTTTTTTGGGGCCCAGGGGGGGGGAAAAAAAAATTTTAAATTTTTTGGGGCCCCAAAACCCCCCAAACCTGGGGCCCCCCTTTTTTTAAAATTTTTTGGGTTAAATTGAGTTTTTTTTTTTTTAAAAAAAAAAATTTAAAAATTGCCCCTTTTTTTTTTAAAATTTTTTTTAAGTTTTTTTTTTTCCCCCCAAAAATTTTTTTGGGGGGTTTTTTAAAAAAAAAGGGGTTTTTTAAAAAACCGGAAAAAAAAAAAAAAAAACTTTAATTTTTTTTTTTAAAAAAAAAAAAAAATTTTAAAAAAAAAAAATTTTTAAAAAAAATTTTTTTTTTGGCCAAAATTAAAAATTTTTTCCCAAGTTAAAAAAAAAAATTTTTTTAAAAAAAAATTTTTAAAATTTTTTTTTTAAAAAAAATTTTGGGAAAAAAAAAACCCTTTTTTAAATAGGTTTTTAAAGGGTTTTTTAAAAAAACGGGGCCTTAAAAAATTAAAATTTTGGGGGGGTTTTTTTTAAAAAATTTTTTTAAAAAAATGGGGGGGAAAAAAAAAAAATTTTTTTTTCTTTTAAAAAATTTTAAAAAGTTTTAAAAAAAATTTTTTGGGGGTTTTTTGGGAAAATTTTTTAAAAAACCCCCCAAAAATTTTTTTTTAAAAATTAAAAATTTTTTTAAAATTTTTTTAAAAATTTTTTTTTTTAAAAAAATTTTAAAAATTTGATAATTTTTTAAAATTTTTTTTTTTGGGGTTTTTATTTTTCTTTTTTTAAAAATTTTTAAAAAAAAAATTTTTTTTAAAAAAAAATTTTTCCCCATTTAAAAAGGGGAAAAAAAAGGGGGGAAAAAGGGGGGAAAAAATTTTTAAATTTTTAAAAAAAATTTTTTTTTAAAAAAAAAATTTTTTAAAAAAATTTTTATTTTAAAAAAAAAAAAAAATTTTTTACCCGGGAAAAATTTTTTTTCCCTTTTTTTTAAAAAAACCCAAAATTTTTTAAAAAAAAAAAAATTTTTTCCCCAAAATAAGGTTTTTTTTCCCAATTTTTTTTTTTTTTTAAAAAAATTTTAAAATTGAAAAAAAAGGAAAAATTTAAGGAAAAAAAATTTAAAAAAAAAAAAAAAAAAAAAAGGGGAAAAAAAAACCTTTTAAAAACAAAAATTTTTTAAAAAAAAAAAAAATTTTTAAAAAAAAAACCCTTTTTGAAAATTTTTTTAAAAAAAAAAAAAAAACCAAAAAAAAAATTTTAAAATTTAAAAAAATTTCAAAAAAATTTTTTTTAAAAATTTAAAAAATTTAAAAAAAAACCCCCAAAAAAAAAAAAAAAAACCCCCCCCCCAAAAAAAAAACCCGGGAAAAAAAAAAATTGAAAAAAAAAATTTTAAAAATTTAAAGGAATTTTTTTGGGGGAAAAAAAAAAAAAAAATTTTTTTAAAAAATTTAAAAATGAAAAAAAGAAAAAAAATTTTAAAAAAAAAAAAAATTTTTTTTTAAAATTAAAAAAAAGGGAAAGAAAAAAAAAAAATTTTTTTTTTTAAAAAAAAAAAAAAATTTTTTTTTTTTAAAAAATTTGAAAAAAAAAAAAAAAAAAAACCCCAAAAAAAAAAAAAATTTTTTTTCCCCCTTTTTTTTTTTTTCCCCAAAAAAAATTTTTTGGGGAAAAAAACCTCAAAAAAAGGGGGAAAAAAAAAAAAAAAAAAAAAAATTTTTGGGGGGGGAAAAAAAAATTTTTCCTTTTTTTTTTAAAAAAAAAGGGGAAAAAAAATTAAAAATTTTTAAAAAAAAAAAAAAATTTTTTTTTTTAAAAAAAATTAAAAAAAAAAGGAAAAAAAATTTGGGGGGGGTTTTTTTGGGGGGGAAAAAAATTTTTTTTTTTTTTTAAAAATTTTCAATTTTTTTTTTTAAAACCCCCCTGGGGAAAAAAAAAAACCACCCCCCTTTTAAAAAATTTAATAAAAAAAAAGGGGGGTAAAAAAAATTTAAAAAAAAAAAAACCAAAAAAAAAAAAAAAAACCCCAAAAAAAACCCTTAAAAAAAAAAAAAAAAATTTTTAAAAATTAAGGGAAAACAAAAAAAAAAACCGCTCCGGAAACTGGCGGTCGGAAAGAGTGCATTTCAAATGCAATTTTTTGGGAAAAAAAAAAACCCTTTTTAAAAAAAGGGTTTTTAAAAAAAAAATTTTTAAAATTTTTTTTTTCCCCCTTTTTTTTTTTTTTTTTGGGAAATTTAAAAAAAAAAAAGGGAAAAAAAAAAAAATTTAAAAATTTTTTTTTTTTTTTCAAATTTTTTTCCCCCCCCCCCCCCCCTTTCCTTTTTTAAAAAAAAAAATTAAAAAATTTTTTTTAAAATTTGGCAAACCCCCAAAAAAACCAAATTTTTCTTTTGAATTTAAAATAAAAAAATAAATATATTTATATATATATATATATATATATTATATTATAAAAAGAAAAAAAAAAATTTTAAAAGGTTTTTCGGGCCCCGGGGTTAAAAAAAATTTTAAAAAAAAAATTTTAAAATTTTAAAGGGGGGGAAAAATTTTTTTTTAAAAAAGAAAAAAAAGGAAAAAATTTTTTTTTTTTTTAAAAAATTTTTTTAAAATTTTTTTTTGGGCCCCCTTTTTAAAAAAAAAATTTTAAACCCCCAAAAAAAAAAAGGGGGGGCCCGGGGGTTTTTGGGGAAAAATTTAAAGAAAAAAATTTTAAAAAAGGGGGAAAAAAAACCCCCCGGGGGGAAAAAAAAAAATTTTTTTTGGTTTTTTTTTGTTTGGGGAATTTTTTTTGGGGGGGGGGGCCCCCCCCCCCCCCCCCCCCCCCCAAACCCAAAAAACAAGGGTTTTTGGGGGGGAAAAAAAAAAAAAATTTTTAAAAAAGTTTGGGGTTTTTTAAATTTTTTTTGGGGTTTAATTTTGGTTTTGGGGAAAAAATTAAAATTTGGGTTTTTTTTTTTTTAAAAAAAAAAAAAAAAAAATTTTTTTTTTTTTTTTAAAAAAAAAATTTTTTTTTGGGAAAAAATTAAATTTTTTTTTGTTTTGTTTTTTTTTTTAAATTTTTTTTTTTATTTTTTAAAATTTTTTTGGGGGAAAAAAAAATTAAAAAAAATTTTTTTTTTTCCCCCAAAAAACCCAATTAAATTTTTTTAAAAAATTTTTAAAAAAAGAATGGAAAAAAAGGGGGAAAAAAAAAAAAAATTTTTTTTTTTGGGGGTTTTCCTTTTAAAAGGGAATAAGGGGGAAAAAAAAATTAAAAGGCCCTTTCCCCCCCCCCCAAAAAAGGGGGGGGGCCCCCCCCCCCCCCCTTTTTTTTTAAACCAAAGAATTTTAAACCCAAAATTTTTTAAAAAATTTTTTTTTTTCCAAAAAATTTTATAAAATTTTTTTTTTCCCTTTTTTTTTTTTTTTTTTTTTTTTAAAAAAAAAAAAAAAAAAAAAACCCAGTTAATTTTCCCCAAAAAATTTTTCCCAAAAATTTTTAAAATTTTTAAAAAACCCCCCCTTTTAAAAAAAATTTTGGGGGGCCCCCTTTTTTTTTTTCCTTTTTTTCCAAAAAATAAAAAAAAGGTAAAAAAAAAAAAAATCCTTTTTTTAAATTTTTTTTGGGAAAAAAGGGAAAAAAAAAATTTAAAAACCAAATTCCCCCCAAAAAAAAAAACCTTTTAAAAAAAGGGGAAAAAATTTTTTAAAAAAAAACCCCCAAAATTTTTTTAAAAAAGGGGGGGTTTTTTTTTGTTTTTTTAAAAAATTTTTTACCTGGGGAAAAAATTTTTTTTTAAATTTAAATTTTAAATTTTTAAAAAAAATTTTTTTTAAAAAAATTTTTTTTTTTTTAAAAAATTTTTTTTTTTCTTTTAAAAAAAAAAATTTTTAAAAATTTTTAAAAATTTTGGGTTTTTTTAATTTTTTTAAAAAAAAGGGGGTTTTTTTGGAAAAAAAACCCCCCTTTTTTTTTTAAAAGGGGTTTTTTTTTAAAAAAAAAAAAATAAAAATTTTTTTTTTTTTAAAAATTTTTTAGAAAAAAATTTTAAAAAAAAAATTTTTTTTTTTTGGTTTTTTTTTAAAAAAAAAAGGAATTTTTTTTAAAATTTTTTTTTTTTCAAATTTTTTTTCCCCCTTTTTAAAAAAAAATTTTTTTTTTAAATTTTTTTAAAAAAAAAAAATTTTTTAAAAAATTTTTTTTTTTTAAATTTTTTTTTTTTTTAATTTTTAAAAAATTTTTTTTTTTTTGGGTTTTTTAAAAAATTTTTTTTTTTTTGGGGGGGGTTTTTTTGGGGTTTGGGGTTTTTAAAAAAAATTTGGGGGGGGAAAAAAAAAAAAAAAAAAGGGGGAAAAAAAAATTTTTTTTTCCCTTTTGGGAAAAAAAAGGGGGGCCCCTTAAAAATTTAAAAAAAATTTTTTGGGGAAAAAAAAAAACCCCCCCTTTTTCCCCCCCAAAAAAAAACCCCCAAAGGGGAAATTTTTTTCCCCCCTTTTTTTTTTTTTTAAAACTTTTAAAATTTTTTAGGTTTTTAAAACCCCAAAATTTTTTTCTTTTTTTTTTTAAAAAAATTTTTCCCCGGTTTTTAAAAAAAAAAAAATTTTTTTTGGGAAAAAAAAAATTTTTAAAAAATTTTTTTTGGGAAAAAAAAAAGGGCCCTTTTTTTTTAAAAAAAAAAAGGGGGTTTTTTTAAAAGGGGAAAAAATATTTTAAATTTAAAAAAAAAAAAGCCCCCCAAAAAAAACCCCCCCCTTTTTTACCGGGGGGGGAAAAAAAAAATTTTGGGTTTTTTGGAAAGAAAACCGGGGGGGGGGGGAAAAATTTTTAAAAAATTTTTTTAAAACCCCCAAATTTTTTTAAAAAAGAAAACAATTTTTTTCTTTTTAAAAATTTAAAAAGGGGAAAAATTTTTTAAAAAAATTTTTTTTTTTTTTTCCCCTTTTAAAATTTTGGGGTTTTTTAAACCCCTTTTATTAAAAAACCAAAAAAAATTTTTTTGGGGTTTCCGCCAAAAAAAAATTTTTTTAAAAAAAAAAATTTTGGGAAAAAAAAAAATTTTTAAAAATTTTTTAAAAAAAAAAAAAAAAAAAAAAAATTTTTAAATTTTTTTAAAAAAAAATTTTTTTTTTTTTTTTTTTTTTTTAAAAAAATTTAAAATTTTTTAAAAAATTTTTTTAAAAAAAATTTTTTTTTAAAAAAAAAATTTTAAAAAAAAATTTTTTAAAAAAAATTTTAAGAAATTTTTTTTAAAAAAAATTTAAAAATTTTTAATTTTTTTGTTGGGTTTTTTTTTTTTCAAATTTTTGGGGGTTTTTTAAAATTTTAAAAAAATTTTTTTTTTTGGGGGAAAAAACCCTTTTTCAATTTTTTTTTTAAATTTTTAACCCAAAAATTTTAAAAAAGGGGGGTTTTTTTTAAAAAAAAATTTAAAAAACAAAACCCCCAAAAAGGTTTTTTTTGCCAAATTTTTTTTAAAAAAAAAAAAAATTTTTAAAAAAAATTGGGGAAATTTTAACCCGAAAAAAAATTTTTTTTTAAAAAAACCCCAATAAAATTTTTTTTTAAAAAAAAAATTTAAATTTTAAAAAAACCCAAAAAAAAAAAAAAGGGGGGGTTTTTAAAAAAGAAAAATTTTTTTTTTTTTTAAAGGGGGAAAAAATTTTTTTGGGGGAAAAGTTAAATTTTTTTTCCCCCTTTTTTTTAAAAAGGGGCCCCCCTTTTTTAAAAAAAAAATAAAAAAGGGGGTTTTTTAATTTTTTTTTGGGGAAAAAATTTTTAAAAAAAATTTAAAAAAATTTTAAAAATTTGGGGGAAAAAAATTTTAAAATTTTTAAAAAAGGAAAAAAAAAAATTTAAATTTAAAAATTTTTTTTTTTTTAAAAAAAACCCCCAAAAAGGGGGGAAAAATTTTTGGGGAAAAAAAAAGGGTAAAAAAAACCCCCCCCCCTTTTTCCTTTTAAAAAATTTTTTTTTTTTAAAAAAAAGGGCCCCCCCAAAAAACCCCCCCCCGGGGTTTTTAAAATTCCCCCAAATTTTTTTTTTAAAAAAAATTTTTTTCCCCCCCCCAAAAAAGGAAAAGGGGAAAAAGGGGGGTTAAAAAAATTTTTTTAAAAAATTTTTTTAAAATTTTTTGGGAAAAAAAAGGGTAAAAAAATTTTTTTTAAAATTTTTAAAAAAAAAAAATTTTTGATAAAAAAATTTTTTTTTAAAAAATTTTTTTTCCCAAAAATTTTTTGGGAAAAAAATTTTTAAAAAAACCCTTTTAAAATTTTTTAAAAAACCCCAAAAATTTTTTCCCCCCAAAAAAAAATTCCCTTTAAAAAATTTTTTTTTTTTAAAGGGGTTTTTTTTGGGGGGGGAAAAATTTTTTTTTTTTATTGGGGGGAAAAAATTTTTTTTTTTTTACCCCCCCCAAAAAAAAACCCCATTTTTTTTTTTTTTGGAAAAAATTTTTTTTTTTTTTTTTTCCCCCCAACCAAAAAAATTTTCCCCAAAATTTAAAAATTTTTTTAAAAAATTTTTTTTTTTAAAAGGAAAAAAAATTTTTTTTAAAATTTTAAAAAAAAAATTTAAAAAATTTTTTCCCCCTTTTTTTTTAAAAAAATTTTTGGAAAAAATTTTAAAAAAAAAACCCCCCTTTTTTGAAAATTTTTTAAACCTTTAAATTTTTAAAAAAAATTTAAAAATTAAAAACCAAAATTTTTTTAAAAAAAAAATTTTTTTTTAAAAAAATTATTTAAATTTTTAAAAATATGTACAAAAATTTTTTAAAAAAAAAACCCGGGGGAAAAAAAAAATTTTTAAAATTTTAAAAATTTTTTTTTTTTTTGGGGGAAAAAAAAAAAAAAAAAAAAAAGGCCCTTTTTTAAAATTTTTTTTCCAAATTGGGGGGAAAAAAAAAAAAAAAAAATTTTGGGGGAAAAAAAAAAAATTTTTTTTCCCCCTTTTTTTTTTTTTTCCCCTTAAACTTTTCCCCCTTCCAAAAATTTTTTTAAAAAAAAACAAAACCCCCCCCTTTTTTTTTTTCCCCTTTTTTTTTTTTTTTTAAAAAAAAAAATTTTTTAAAAAAAATTTTTTTTTTTCCCCTTTGGGGGAAATCCCAAAAACCCGGGGTAAAAATTTTTTTGGGGAAAGGGGGGCCCCTTGGGGGCCCAATTTTCCCTTTAAAAAAAAAGGCCCCCAAAAAAAAAAAAAAAAAAAAAAATTTTTTTTTAAAAAAATTTTTTACCAAAAAAATTTTTTTTTTTAAAAAACAATTTTAAAAAAATTTTTTTGGGGTTTTTTATTTTTGGGAAAAAAAAAAATTTTTAAAAGGGGTTTTTTTAAGGGTTTTTTTATGAAAAAAATTTTTTTTAAAAATTTTTTTTTTAAAAAAAACTAAAAAAAGGGGTTTTCCCCCCCAAAAAAAAAATTTTAAAATTTAAAATTAAAAAAAAAATTTTAAAAAAAAATTTTAAAAAAAAAAAACCAAAATTTTAAAAAATTTTTTAAAATTAAAAATTTTTTAAAAAAAAAACCAAAAAAGGGGGGAAAATTTTAAAGGAAATTTTTCCCCCGGGGGGGAAAAAAAATTTTTTTAAAAATTTTTTTTTTAAATTTTTAAAAAAAATAAAAAAATTTGGAATTTAAAAAAAACCCCCCCTTTTTTAAAAGGGGAAAATTTGGGGAAAAAAAAGGGTTTTTCCCCCCCGGGGTTTTTTTAACCAAAAATAAAATTTTTTTTTTTTCTTTTTGGGAAAAAAAAAAGGGAAAATTTTTTTTTAAAAAATTTTTTCCCCAAAAAATTTGGGGAAATTTTGTTTTTGGAAATTTTTCCCCCTTTTTTTTTTTTTAAAACTTTTTTTTTTTTTCCCCCCCTTTTTTTTTTCCCTTTTTTTTTGGAAATTTTTTTTGGGTTTCCCCTTTTTTTTTTTTTTTTTAAAAATTTTTTAAAAAAAACCCCCCCCCGGGGGAAAAAAGCCCTTTTTTTTTTTTTTTTTTTTTTTTTTTTTTTTTTCCCCCAAAAAATTCCTTAAATTTTTTTTTTTTTTCCCCAAAAAAAAAAATTTTTTTTTTTTTAAAAAAAATTTTTTTAAAATTTAAAAAAAAAAACCCCCCAAAAAAAAAAAAAATTTTTTTTTAAAAATTTTTTTTAAAAAAAAGGGGGGTTTGGGGGGGAAAATTTAAAAACCCCCCCAATTTAAAAAAAATTTTTAAAATTTTTTTTTAAAAAAAAAAAAAAAAAAAAAAAAAAAATTAAAAATTTTTTTTTTTTAAAAAATTTTTTTTTTTTAAAAAAAAACCCTTTTTTATTTTAAAAATTCCAAATTTTTAAAAAAATTTTTTTAAAACCCCAAAAAAAAAAGAAAATTTTTTTTTTTAAAAAAATTTAAAAAAAATTTAAAATTTTTTTAAATTTTTTTTAAAGGGGGGAAAAAAATAATTTTTTTATTTTTATTTTTAAAATTTTTTTTTGGGAAAAAAATTTTTTTTTTTTTGAAAACCCCAAAAAGGGAAAATTTTTTTTTTTTAAAAAGGGGTTTTAAAAAAAAATTTTTTTTTTTAAATTTTTTTTAAAAAAATTTTTAAAAAAACCCAAAAAATTTTTATTTTAATTTTTAAAAATTGGGGGGTTTTTTTTTTTTTTTTTTTTAAAAATTTTTTTTTTTTATTAAAAATTTTAAAAAAAAATTTTTTTTTTTTTTTTTTTAAAAATTTTTTGGTTTTTTTAACCCCCTTTTTTTTTTTTTTTAAAAATTTTTAAAAAAAAAAAGGGTTTTTTTTTTTTTTTTTTTGGTTTTTTTTTTAAAAAAAAAACCCCCTTTTTTAAAAAATGGGCCAAAAAAAAAAAACCCGGGGAAATTTTTAAAAAAAAAAAAGCCAAAAAAAAACCCCTTTTTTTTGGGGAAAAACAAAAAATTTTTTTCTATATAATTATTAATATATTTTTAAACCCATGATTATACTATTTATAAATCCCAATTTTTATTGTAAAAATAATTTTTTTAAACCCATGAATATATTTAATTAAAAAAAATTTATTTCTAAAAAATTTTTAAAAAAAGATTTGAAAATTTGTAAATCCTGATTTAATGTTCATTTTATGAAAATTTTAATTCATTAATGATAAATTTCTTATTGCTATGATATATCAAATGATTTAATGTTCCCAAATTCAACTGGAAAAACGAAAATATTATGTCAACTGTAAATTAAAAGAAATTTCATTTATAAAAAATGTGAGTTTGAAAAATCTTGGATGTTGTAAATAAAATTAAAAGATATTAAAGTAAATTTATAAATGTAATTTAAAAAATTTTGGAAAATTTATTTTCTACTTTAAGTTATGAAAAAGTTTTTTATAAAGTTTTTATTCATATATTATTATTCTCTTTTAGTTTTTAAATTTAAAAAATTTAAAAAAATTAATGTTCCATTGCCCTTTCCATTTCCCTCCCATCTTCATTACTGGATCTTCGTTAGCAAGGGCAATCAATTCTCAATCCATCAAGTGACTATTCGACACTTACGAACTTAAAATTTTTAACAGGTATACAAGCATGACAACTTGCCCCATTTTTTGGGACTTTCGCCTAAACGTATAATGGAACAATCTCAATTATTCATAATTCGAAACCAAACTTGGATGGGAAAGATGTCAAATGAATGCCATCTTGGCAAAAAATAAATAAACCTCAGTACATTTGATCACGACGAAAGAACCCGGCGATTTCTGTTATCTTTCCCCTGGGGTCAATCTTGCTCAATATAAATTTGTTGAAGCATGACTGCAACAAAGAATTCTTTGGGAAAGGCTCCCAAATTTATATCTGTATGACAATGTTTCCCCTATTCACATTGTCAGCATTTCGTATGCATTCACCAGCACTCTTGAGATCTGGTCTATAAACTTACTCCATTACGTATTGCAAGTAAAATTTAAACTTTTTTGCAGTTGACAAATTGCAATTGCTTGGTAAACAAATTCCAGATCCAATCGTCAAAGTTTGCTAAAACTCAAATAAGGGTGCTTATTGACCAATGCGGGAAAGATCGCAAATGTAATTTTTAAATTTATCGGTGAAAATCTCCGTAAATAATGTTGCTGGAATGAATCTTGGACTTAACATTGGGGTCAAAGTGAATTGACAAATAAACCAAAAATACCACAAATGGGATATGTTCATTCTTCTTTGTCATTCTTGAATCCATCTGTCGCATCTCATTCAATTTCATAATTCATCAATAAATAATTTCTTTCCATTGGCTCGCAACACTGGAAATTACGGTGAGGGGAACAAGTACGTTTCTGAACTAATTAAATGTATGCAGCGTTGTGCCGCAACGAGTCTGCTGCAACCCGGCCAACTTGACTGCTGTGTGTCATAGCAAGCGATTGAGTCTTTGATTGAAATTGGAAATTTTTAACTCTGCTCCTCTGACAAAAATTTGAAAACGAATAAGATCATATTACTGCTTTCAAGCTTGATAATTTATAATTTTTCTTCAAATTCTTTCCAATATTTGAAAATTATTATTTTGGTGATCTGCAACTTTTCTTCAATTGCTTTAAAAAATTTTCGGGATTCTCGAAAATGATACATGGTATTGGCCTTTTCGATTTTCCAAATTAAAATTTCCCAAAAAATT
>JADWYZ010000034.1:0-25000 GCA_017141385.1 Sogatella furcifera
AACGTCGCCGCCCCTCGGTGGATTGTAAGTGTGTTGATTTTATCATTTGTTAGATGACTTGTTGAAATCTCAAAACCTACTCCAGGTTGGTTTTCACCCGAAAACTTCAACAAGATATTTTTGTTATTTAGATATTCTAGTTTTCACTATCAACAAAATATTGGTTGATTGTTGATTGAAAAAAAAACTTTATTAATAACGCTCAAATAAGTTGGTTAAAAGATGGAAACAATGCTGGAGTAAAATGTTACTCTGACTCAAGGATGAGCATTGTATTGGAAAAATATAGATGTAATTCAGATTTTTTTTAATGCAAATCTAATAGTACAGCGTACCTGTACGATTGCTCTTAAGTGCATTGTTGATTTATTGAGGAAATTTGAGTTTTTGATGCTTGCAAAACATATAAATTAGGCTAATATAGTTGCTGTGATCAGAATAGTTGAAATTCAGAAACTGCACTTATTGATTTTACTGCAACCTTTGATTGATCAGTTCTGTAATTAACTTACAGTTTTGAATTTTTTCTGCACAGTTTGAATAGCCTACATACCTTGAAAACTAAATCTCTCGCCTGTTCATTTCTTATTTTCTTGGTTGGAACTTGGAATTGAATTGCAACTCAACGTGCTATGTTTTAATATTCTGTTGAATGATAATTATTATGGATTACAATAATATGTCAACTTGAGTCCATCTATTGATAAATTAATTTTTTCTATAGGAGACCATCAGATGACCTGTCCCCAGAAGAACGAGATGCGAGGACTGTGTTCTGCATGCAACTGTCGCAAAGAATCAGGGCTCGTGACCTAGAAGAGTTCTTTTCGTCGGTTGGAAAGGTGAGAACATTTTTTCCCAAAATTGAATTTGATGAAACAAAATTCTCTCCTATGTCGAGTTCATTTCGTCTTTTTCACTGCATTATTATGTGCAATGGAAATTGAAAATTGTATTAATGATTGAAATGTATCTGTGTTTGACAAGAGTGTGTATTTGATGAAGATAACTAGTAAGAAATATTGCAACCCAACGTACTAATAAGACACAAAGTAAGTTCCAAACCAAAATCGTAATACATATAGGCTAGGCTAGAGTAAACGTGTACGCCGATGTTGATTTGTTTCATTGAGATGTTGCATTCTACTGTTGATTTTTTTGCATTCATGTAGACCCAAATTTCAATATGTGAATATTTGGGGGGAATTAAGAATGCTAGATAAAATATTTTTGTGAGTTACATGCGTTTCCAATGTGGGCTCGAATCAACTCATAATAATACATTCTTAATAACTTTGACTCATTTCTCATTTTTGGAAGTCTCTAGTAGGCCTGTTGGTCATTTTCAAACAATGGAGTTGAGTTATTCTTGAATTGTTGCATTTTGCATATCCTCACTGGGGTTTTTCCCTCTGAGCAGTGTTGAATTATTTATCAATTCATTTGGACGAATAGATATATTCTTGTCGAGCAAAGAAAACATTCCTTGAAAACGACCGATGGAAGCGAGAGTGTAACTACGTATGCGCAAATCTGAAAATTCTAGTGAAATATCACTTCTGCCAACATGCCGCTGGTGAGATGTGATGAGAGACAGATGGTAAGAGTGGAACTATTTTAATTTGGACTGCTGGCAGCATTGGATAGCTGCCATTTTAAATGAATGTATTCTTTGCTCTACAAGGCTATACTAAACCTTGAACAAATACTCCCTAAATACGTCTCCTTAAATATCTTTCAATTTTATGCATTCAAGTAGACCCAAGTTTACTCTATTTCTAAGCTTGGGGGGAATCACGAATGCTAGATTAATACGATTTCTGTGTCACGTTTTTGGTATCAATAACTTGATACTGAATTGATTCTGGAAGAACATGGTTCCTAATCTTGGAATTTCTTGTCTCTTTGTCTGTCCTTTTGTTTACTTATACAGCTAGTAAACTAATGAATAATTTTATATTCTGTCAATATTATACATTATATTACAATAAAGACAATATTATATGTTGTATTAATTTAAACGATTGGGCCCTTTTCCAGGTACGAGATGTAAGACTTATCACCTGTAACAAGACAAGGAGATTCAAGGGTATCGCCTACATTGAATTCAAAGATCCGGAATCAGTTCCTTTGGTGAGTATCATTTTCAAGACTATATTGTTAAATTCAATTTTCTAAATTCTTTTTAAACTTGATTTTTTCCATAGAGTCTACATTATCTTCATAATCTTTGAGTCATATTTTACAAGGAAGAGTATAACAAGCTTTTAAACCCAAAAATGTATCTTGTGGGTTAAGTGGAAGAGGGGGCTTGCATCTTGCATGTCTCAACTTCCCCAAAAACTTTTGTAAATTATTTACAAAGTGTAAGCAAAGGCATTTATCTACCTTTCTATCTTACATTACAATTTCTACAGATAAACATGAAGCTAGTAATGAGCCACCGAAAGCAGAAGTCGACAAATTTTCAATTCTTGAATTATTCCATTAAATTCAACAAAGTCGAACGTTGCACATTTTCACACCGAAAGCATAAGTCAACAAGTTTTTATTTCTTAAATTATTCCATTAAATTCAACTAAGTTAGAATTCTTTCGACAGTATACAATTCTATTTATGCATTTATTAATCCAATAAAAAAATTACAGGTACACAATGATAAAATTATAATTATAGTTATCTCACTCTGTTGCTACTAATTGTTATCTGTTGAATTTTTAAAACTTATATTTTTACCGATGTTTCAGGCATTGGGGCTAAATGGACAGAAGCTACTAGGCGTACCAATTATTGTTCAACAAACACAAGCTGAGAAGAATCGTGCGGGAAATTCAATGCCAAATCTAGTACCTAGGGGAGTGCCTTGTCCAATGAGGCTCTATGTGGGATCGCTACACTTCAACATCACAGAAGACATGCTGAGAGGAATATTCGAACCATTCGGCAAAATAGACAGCATTCAGTTGATGACTGATCCAGAAACGGGAAGGTCCAAAGGCTACGGTTTCATTGCAGTAAGTATTGATCTGTTCTCTTTGTTATATTTTGTTTGTTTTCTTATAGTTTTGCATTTGTAGGCCCAGGACAATGTTTTTCATTTACTGGTAGTTCAAAAATGCAAAATTTAAAGTTTTTAACTGCTAACAAGCTATTTTTCTATTATTGAATATAGCAGTCAGTGAAAAACGATAATTCAATGAAATTAAACTAATCCAAGTTGAGACGATTAAACTCAAAACTTCTTGGGCTTTTGAGCCATTGGCAAACAAAAAAACTGTGTGTGATATAAGTATTTGTAATTGGTCAATCTCTCAAGAAGGTATTATAGGGTACTTTAGTTGTGGTCCCTGAAAACATGAAACTGGTATTAATTGAATTTTTTAGTTAGTTTTTTTAGTATTTGTTGATTGTATTATTTTTTCAAACATTCCGTGTTTCACAGTTTATTCTGTCTGCATTTGTAGGCCCAGGAAAATGTTTTTAATCTACTGGTAGTTCAAAAATGCAAAACCAAATGTTTTTAACTGACTCCTAGCTATTTGTTGATTATTCAGTTGATAGCTGTCAGTGAAAAACTACATTTACGGTACCATACTTGGGTTGGTTCCATCCAACTTCAATAAATTTGATAACAAGGATTGTACTATATTGGAGTTGGCTCATTACTTATAATAAAGTGATCGGGTTTTGTGAACTTCAATTCGATAAGAAGAATTTTACTATGTTGGAATAATATTGGTTCTTTACTTTTACTTATAATAAAGTTATCTGTGAACTTACATCTATTTAATGTACTTCGTTAATTCTGTTCGTTGAAAATTTGTCAATCTGTTTTTCCATTGGAAAATCTATGAAATTTTGAACAAATGTCGTAGACCTACTGTAAATGAATAGAATTTTTCAATGAACAATATTTTTCTTCAATTTTCAGTTCCACAATTCAGAAGATGCGAAACGGGCGTTGGAGCAGTTGAATGGATTTGAACTGGCGGGAAGACCGATGAAAGTTGGAAACGTTACTGAACGCACAGAGTTCGTGTCGCAAGGACCATCAATGCTGGACAGTGATGAACTAGACAGGAGTGGAATTGATCTCGGTGCTACAGGACGTTTACAGCTTATGTTCAAGTTGGCTGAAGGTAATTGAAAAATATTAATTTTACATCACCTCGTAAAATCTCTTCTTATCTGACTTACCACCTTTGATTAAAAAAAAATCATAATGCCTGCTGGTTGCTCGTGGGTCTGTCAAGTTTAATCATGCAGTTGGCATGACGGAAAACGTTCAAATGATGTGTTTGAAAATAAAATTATGAGTAGTGTGATAGTAGTAGTAAAACAATATTATTCATATATAAACATATATCTCATTATTGTTCACAAGTTTGTTATTCAGTTTGTTCACAAGATAATTCATTTTATTATTGCCAACTAATAAATTGAATATTATTTTGCAAATTTATTGAAGTTTTTATCTATAACATGCGACTTATTGAGTGAGATGATATGTTATTAAATATTGTTTTTTTATGCAGGCACTGGTATGCAGATACCTCCAGCTGCTGCATCGGCGTTAAACCTGAACCCAGGCCTACCAGTGGTGCCACAACCTGCGCCACCCATTGCCACACAATGTTTCATGTTGGCCAACATGTTTGATCCAGCCACGTAAGTGAAATAACTGTATTCTCATTTACCAAATTGGAAACTAAAATTTATCAACTCATAACTGCATTATATATTTAAAAAAACTGAAACTACCTTTTATTTTATAACATTGTTTGAATTTAAAGCTTATGGAATGTTTACAAACTACAACAGCTTCAATTGTGAAAAGTTATTTTTTTACTCATGATGTCATTAATTTTATTGTATGCTAATAGGTTGAAATTCCTGATTCCAGGCCTACCGTACTAAACAAACTTTCAGGGCTTTCCTTTTATTTTTTAATCTCATACAAGTTGAAAATTATTGATAAATGGTATTATTGTTATCTAAGTTGAAAACGCAATTTTTAGTTCATCATGTATCATGCATGAGAAGTACTCATTACATTGACTCGAAATTTAGTGGTGTTGGAGGCGTTTATTGTTTTTTCATCATTAATATTATTTGTTTTCATTTTTATAAGTATTCATAGCTTTCAGCACCTATCTTGAAACTGAAATTCAATGAAAATATCCTTTATTAGGCGGAGTTAGGACTAGCAAGTCCTTTCTACCACTCAACCTTGAAACCTGTGTGAGATTACTTATCAAGGCAGAAATGATACTTATTATTTTTACCTGATAATGATGATAAAAAATGAACTCATAGTTGTTATGAATCATTCTAATACTGATTGAATCGTTTTTTACAGGGAAACGAACCCCAACTGGGAAATAGAAATCAGAGATGATGTGATAGAGGAATGCAATAAACACGGGGGCGTGCTACATGTCTACGTTGACAAAGCTTCACCTCAAGGAAACGTCTACGTCAAATGTCCAACAATCAATACCGCTGTTGCTGCTGTCAATTCCTTACACGGGCGCTGGTTTGCAGGTAATTTTTTGGAACTTTTTTATTTTTAAGCTTTCACTGGAATAACAGTATAGAATTGTTTCAATAAACTGAAACACCCAAAAAATATATTTCAATGTTATAAAAATTACATGTAGAAATGATTATGCATGTCTTATAGTTGATGATGATATGAATTGAAGCAGTAGCTTTCGCATTCAAGTAGACCCAAGCTTCCAAATTTTGAATGCTTGGGGGGAATAATGAATGCTAGATTAATTATTAATTTATCAGTTTGATTTTGGGACTGTTTCGACCTCAAATTAACTGTTGAACATACATTGTTAATTGTATTTCATGGTGTTTTATTTATTTATTCAGATATACAAACACACAATCATAATAATTATATGATGGGGAAAGAGAAAACAGGCACAGGCCCTTTACTATCTCGATCCCAATTTTGAAGAAAAAATCAGTTCAGAAAAGGTTATGTTATTGAAATCTTCTTAGCACAGATTTTTTCGATGCAAAAACTATCAGAGAATTTTGAATGTAGACACGAGAAATATTTTAAGAAAATCCACTTGAATAATAATTAATTACAAACTTGGAAATAATTATAAACTTGAAAAATTTAGAGCCACTATAAAATCACCACCGTAACTATAGTTTTATATGAGAATTGTTTCTGAATCTTCAGCCACCTTTTTCTCTCCCTCTAGTTTCAAGCGCGAATACTGGAATACTGGTCTGAAATTTCGTGCAGATTCGAGATTAGATTTTGATGGGCTTGAATCCAGAATAGAATCAGTTCTATTAACGTTTTTATAGTAACGGAGTCTAGAACTACGTATATTTAACAACTGTCTACTGATATTCTATACTTTTCTAATATCCTTGGCTGCAAGCTCTCTGTTTTTATTTAATGCTGATTTCATTCTTGTTTTGAACTAATATTTAATTGATTGCATATTTTTATATTAATTATTTTTTGCTTCAAATTCAAAGTATCTAAACCATGTAGTTTGTGATGTGTAGAAGTATACTCATCTCATGAGACACTTTATTCGCCACGTTGTAATTTATATTGATGATCTCACTTACTAATAATTTCACTTACCAAACTTGATGTTTGGTTTTCAGGACGTGTGATTACAGCTGCCTACGTGCCTTTGATCAACTACCACAGTCTGTTCCCAGACACAATGGGACAGATAGCCCTGCTCTCAACATCGGCTCAAAGGAGAGGAGTTTGAATGTCAAGGACATTGTCGCGTCCCCTGTAAATAAGCCCTATCATTTTTGTTGTATCAATATTATTGTCAATAACTTCCCGCACAAAAGGACTTCAGGCTACATGACAATAGTGAATTGTACAAAATGAGAGAAGAGAACTTAATACAGTTGCCTACTTTTTTAGTTGACATCAATAGTATTGATGCTCTGATTATTTATTTTATTTTAATCCGTAGTGCCTCTGAATTGATCGTGTATCTTGCCTGAAATTCTATTGTGATGGAATTTTTTGTCACGTGCATTGTAAAAAAATTAGTTATAGCTTGATTTTTCATAAAAATAAAGTTTATTGTAAATTATGTTTTTAAATATTGAATGATTACCATCTATTTGTAGCTTTCATTACATTGAGTTGTAATTTTCATACTGTGTATGAAAAAGGTTCTTCAATATCATAGCATAGATCTCATTAATATGAAGCACACTTTTTCATTTTTATATACAAATGATTTATTTGTGCAATACTGCAATAATATTTTTAAATGACATATTTTTGAGGGAAATTGTATTTCTTGTTCTGATAACATCACAATATGATAAATAGTTGTAGAAAATTCAGTAGTTACAATATTTCAAATAAGTCATAATACTGATATTAAAATAATAATCTTAGAATTTTTGACAGTATTGAGAATTGAGTTTGTTGCACATTGTTTGATGTGTATGCAATTTTGATTGAATAAATTGTAAATATATAGATCTTAAACAAATTGTAAGTACTTTTTTCAAACAATAAAATTTTATTATTTGACTTCTCTCTTTTTCCTTTTGGGCTTTATAAGAAGTTGTAACATAGTGAGTCAATTTGTTGTTGATATATCATAATATAGGATGGGACAGAAAAGTATAGAGATGGCACTGTGAGTTATGGGGGCATGCTGGAAGAGTATGGATAGGCTCGAATGACGTTATAGCTTGAAAAGTTTCAGTTGGTAAAAGTCGTTGATTGAGCAACGCGCTTTTGCCGTCGAGGCGTTTTTCCGAAACCAGTCTGTTGATGCAGTGGAGCATGCGATGCTCGGAGACTTGACGTCGGGTGAATCTGAATCCGTCCTGTATATTTTGCTCATTTCTAATGGCTTCTCTACTATGGTGCTATTTTTTGGGGGAATAGTTGAAAACCAAATTTACTTTTATTATCCTAAAAAGTTGGTGTGGATCATTATAGCAATGTTCCATTCAATTGTAAACCTCTCATTGTTGACTTGAGAATATTTCCAGCATAGGAATATTTCTATAATCATGTATGAAATCATATCGATAACTTTCATAATTATGAATATCGATATTGTATATGAAAATATCGAATTGATACCAATATAGATGAATATATTGATATTGTATAGATAATCGATGATTTTGGAGGTGTACCTACCATTAGCTTATTTGAATTTTACCTCATGAATCAAAATTCAAAGAAGACATAAAATATTAGCATTTGAAAAAAATTTTAAGACAACAGTATAATAAGAAATGAGAATAAAGCCTGGCGTATGCTGGGATGCACGTGTGCACACGCACGCAAGCCAGCCAATCACAGCTCTTGTCTTGTCCTCAAAAAGAGCTGTGATTGGCTGGCATGCGTGCGTGTGCACACGTGCGTCCCAGTATACGCCAGGCCTAACTTCGCAGTATCGCAAAAGAAAATATCGGAAGTTCAGTGGATATTGGGTTCCAAATATCGATATTTTATAGCCGATATTCGACTAGTCTGTCCAAGTGAAGAAGACCCTCTGGCAAGATGGGAAAATGACTCAAGCTCGGTC
This sequence comes from Sogatella furcifera, assembly GCA_017141385.1. Lineage (NCBI taxonomy): Eukaryota > Metazoa > Arthropoda > Insecta > Hemiptera > Delphacidae > Sogatella > Sogatella furcifera. Next base: position 8,568 of record JADWYZ010000034.1, read on the forward strand.
AATTCGGTTTAAATATTATAAAATTGATCTCAAATTGTAGAAAAAAATTCGATCTACTATAAAGAGCACATTTATAATTCTTGGAACAAATATTGACCAATCTCGAGTCATTTTCCCATCTTCCTAGAGCGTCTTCTTTGCTTTGACAGATTATAATATTATTATCATAGCCTCTATTAAAGGAAACTATAATTATTCAGGGTGTTTCAGAAGGAATATGCAATTCCGAATAAACCGAATTGACCGAGCTTGAGTCATTTATTCTCATCTTGCCAGAGGGTCTTCTTTGCATGGACTAAATATACAGAGTGTTTCAGGAGGAATGTACAATACTTCTCAGGTTGATTCCTTACACCAAGTAGCCAAAAATGTTCCATGGGACCAACCCCCAAAAAAGCTTTGTTACCGAGATAACAATGGCGGAAAATTGAGATTTTACAGAAAATATTATTTTTTCTAATTTTTTAGAGGTTTTAGTGAGGTTCTAAAATAATTAATTTCTATGTAAAAATAGCTGAGAAATTCAATGAAACCAGTCCCAAGTTTGTAACTTCAACTACTATTGGGTTAATTGGAAAAATTGCTGAAAAACGCAAATTTCCAAAAATAAGGGTTAGGCTATAACTGGAAAAGGAATCATAAATTTTTTTTCATTAATGGAAGTTGAAGAGAGTCGGATTCTGAAGAAAAAGTTGAATGGTGGCGATTGTGTAAATCCTACCCAAATCTCAGAAATAGTGATAAAAAATCGCAAAATTTATGAAACATATCACAAGTGATAAATTTGTGTTTAGTAGCGATTTTGGGGGTTGGTCCCATGGAACTTTTTTGTCTACTTGGTGTGAGGAATCAACCTGAGAAGTATTGTACATTCCTCCTGAAACACTCTGTATATTTAGTCCATGCAAAGAAGACCCTCTGGCAAGATGGGAATAAATGACTCAAGCTCGGTCAATTCGGTTTAAATATTATAAAATGATCTCAAATTGTAGAAAAAAATTTCGATCTACTATAAAGAGCACATTTATAATTCTTGGAACAAATATTGACCAATCTCGAGTCGTTTTCCCATCTTGCCAGAGGGTCTTCTCTGCTTTGACAGATTATATCATAGCTTCTATTAAAGGAAGCTATGATTATATATTCAGTTTAAGAAAAAAATACCCTCTGGCAAGATGAGGAAATGACTCCAGCTCGGTCAATATTGATTCCAAAATAATCAATCTTATCTCAAATCGTAGGAAATCAATAATTTTTGAACCAATATATTGACCGAGCAAGAGTCGTTTTCCCATCTTGCCAGAGGGTCTTCTTTGCTTGGACAGACTATATACATAGGCTACTTGGAACGGAATCCACTGCATCCCTCTACATGTAGGTCCGTGCCAAGCTTATTAAAAAAAGGTTGTTCCATAAGTGCCTGATATTGGGCAAATTGAAAAAGTGGTGGGGAGACGAAAATTTGACGAAGTTCAGATCAGAGATCCCGACTACACTGGAGCACAACTACATTGGCGCCGTAGTGCGGCGCATGCGTGGTCCTTCAATCCTTTTCAGCATAACAATTTTTATATTCTAATATCATTATGATTTTGCTATTTTGTTCACGCTTCTCAAAAGAAAACACCAACTTCATAGGCCCATTCTAAACACGGCGTTAACGTCGCGTCGGCAACGCGTGCTCGACAGAACACATTGTGTTAAATGGGCTTGTCTACACGGGCGTGATAAACGGCCGCGTTTCCTACGCCCGTGTAGAATGGGCCTTATTGTGCCAATGGTAGATCCTATTCTGACATTATGGAAATAATAAAATATATAACAAAATCGGCCAAATTGATTATAATCTGCCAATTTATCATATCTCTTCCGTCATAACGGGAAATATTGTTTTATAAGTGTGAATATCAAACTAGGTTAGGCATATTTTTTTACAAAAATGGAAATTCATTTACAGGGTCAGGTACTAGCTCAACATCCCATAAACAAGTAATGCCACCTTTACACCAGAGTGTTAATAACATTATTTGTTAATAACTTTTGTGAATAACGTATTATTATATAAACTATTATATAACTTTTTAAATGAAAGTTATTAACAATTTTGTTATTAACTCTGGTGTAGGGCCTAAACGTGGCTTTAGGCATAGCCAGGGCTATGCTAGACTTTTCAACTGAGTTTTATGCTAGACTTTTCAACTGAGTTTATAGACTCTTCACTATCAGGACAAATCAGACGATTCATATTTTCAATGGGCCAGTGTAGTTGTGGTCCAGTGTAGTCTGTAGTCGGTATCTTTGATCTGAACTACGTCATTTTTTGAGTTCCCCCACCATTTTTCAAATTCTCGAAAATCGGAATAACCTTGGGTCCATGCCTTGGCGAGTAGTTAGCAAATTGTCTCTTCCCCAATTTTTTACATCTATTCATACAAGAAATAAAAGAAACATAATATCTATTACAACTAGCGTTTTAAACCAAATTTACACAATCCATCAGTCAGTAGGAGTAGGAGACAGTTAGTTGCTGATCAGAATCCTTCCAAATTAGCGAAAATTTTGCTCAATATTGTTAGCTTTTGAATCTTAGCAGTGATGTGTTTCTTTCGGACAGATGAAAAGTCGGGCATACAGTAGCCACCCTCTTCAACCTTGCCACTGTTGTTGGTTGTTGCCATTGCCATTCATTGGCTCATTGCTAGTCCCCCTCCAAAGTCAGTGGCTGCTGTTGTAGTGTTGTTGGCTCAGTTGGTCATCTGTCGTTTTGTACTTGGTAGTGTTTTGTGTAGTTCGAATTCGAAGGGTGGTAGCCTCGTTCGAATCCATCAGATATAATAATTGGGCTCGTTCAGGGAACATGGAACCAGTAACCGCTTTACGGTAACTTGTGACATGGAATAATCCACCACAAACCGTGTCACAATCTACCACATCATGTTCCCATAGGACGCGGTACAAAATTCCGGTTCACAACTGTTGGCGCGCACTTTTGAATTGTGTATTAGTCCAATAAGAGTGTCGCATTGGATGCGAACAAAATCATTGTAGGGAATTATCATAATTATTATCACATCAATTTATTCAATAATGAAAACCAGTACTTCAACTCCAAATCATGTAACGTAGCCAATCCAAACAAATATTTGATATTTGACAGTAACAGATTTTCTAAGTTGGCTACTCTAGGTCAATTCCATCCAATAAGTTGCTTTCTTTCAAAGTCGTACTTGAGGTTGAGCTGATAAAGTTGCTTCATTATGAAGATACACTGCTATTTTATCTTTATAATAAACAGTATTTATTATGGCGCGTGATCTCATAAATGAAATTATCCTAGGAGAATTGGGTGAAATAGCCAACTTAGACAATCTGAACAGGCCCAACATTTTAAATCCGGCTGTGATTGCAGCAGTGGAAGATTTAGGGAATCCACGGAGGCATGTGATGGAAAATTTATTAAATCAACGAGGAGAAAAAAGGCCTCACAATGTGGGGTATTTTGAAAACATAGTGCCTCTTTACGATGTGAGTGAATTTAAATCGCACTTTAGAATGAAGCCACAAACCATGGAGGTAAGACTTATTTCAGTTTTTTAAATATCATTGATGACACTGCATTTATAAAATTGATCAGAATTGCATTTTATAAAAAGTAGTAGGCCTACCTATGATAGGCTACTTGATAATATTCATTATGTTAGGCTATATATATGTCTCTCTACTAATTTATTAAAAATTGTAACAAATACTACCTTATACCGTACACCTACCTACAATATACGGTACCGTAGCGAATTAGGCCAGTAAGTAGCTAGGTACTGTATTTTTAACTAACCATGAGAGTTCTATAAGAAATTGGATTAAAATATAAAATTCAGTTTATGCACTTGACATTTAAAGAATTAGAAGAAACATTATTAGAAACAAGACTTACATTTTTGAGCGAGGGATATTTCCTTGAAAATGAAATTGTAATTAGGCCTTTATAAATAATGTTTATAAACTGTTTCATCTTATAGGTACGTCGTGCTATATAGGCAAAATTGGCCTTTATTCATTTCCATTCTCATGATTGACATGATTAGGTAGGCTATACATGAACTATCCCTGTTACATAAATAATATAGGTCTAATGTGACCACACTTTCTAACTAATGGTGAATTATTTTTCAGCTACTCTGTGCAGATGTAGCCAGAAGATATCCACAAGTCAGAAAAATGGAAATACCACTTGAGAAAAAAGTAATGTTTACTATGTGGATGTTGAGCAAGCCTGAGACTTTTTTGGCTGCTGGTGACCGATTCAATTTTTCCAAAAGCACAGCACACTTAATATTTAGTGATATTGTAGGAAATATTGCAGAAGGAATAGATGACCATATTAAATGGTCATCTCGTCAGCAACAACAATATTCATCTGAGGTAATATTGTACTTGCAAACATTGACTCAGAATAGACCGCGACTCAGACCAGACCAACTTGCAGCCAGAGAAACATGGAATCACACATAAAGAGATGAAGATCATGTGGATTATTGCGCACTAGTTTGGTCTGACTACATCTGGTCTGGTCTGGTCTGGTCTGAGTTGTACCAGTGCGCAATTACCCTAAAACTCAATTTTTTTACAGCTCTTAGTAGATTCTTTGTTTTTTTTATTATATATTCTTCTTAGTTTCTTGAAGATTTGAAAAAGTTTCTAATGATTGAACAAGATCCATTGAGATTAATGGTTGGAACACTTATATGTCTGAATATTGTCCAGAGTGCACGCCAATTCCAAAAATTGGCCCCTACTGTCTCCTGTGTGCTCTGATTATTTTTGACCGTCACTATTTTGTTGGACCGACGTTATTAGACCACCATAATAATACAATAATTGAATGATAACTTTATTATAATATATATATATTATTTGATAATAAACCTTGAAAGTAGTCAACAGCTGATGAAAGTCTATTTCATATTAAACTTTATTTCAATAATAATGACTCTATTATAATCAATTAAATAGCTATAAGAATTATTGAAGGTCTTTCAATGAGACATACATGCCGAGGGACGTTTAGTAGACTGGGTGTAATGACATTTTATGGCATTCTAATTTATTGATCTGCCATCTATATAAGAAAAAAATCTTAATTGTTTCCAAACTGTAGGAGAAAGACATAATTATTCGACAAGAAATGGTACAAATTTATTACTCCCTCAACATCGCCTTGCTTTGTTGGATAATAATATAGATATTGCTGGGATAAAAATTTATAATAAGATACCAGATAGCTTAAAATTGATTGAGAGTGATGTTCTGTTTAAGAAAAAACTTAGAAACTATGTTGTAGAGAATGAGTTCTACTCATTAAGCGAAATTTTGTCTGGCTGAGAACTCATATCATGACTTGTTTTGTAATAGGTACCTGATATATGTTTATTGTACTTTTTATTTTATAACTATAATAATGACGACTGTGATATACAGGCACTTATGTTGCCAATTGTATCTATACAGAGAATAAAGGAATTTGAAAAATTTACTCTATTTAATTTTAATTTAATATAGGTCAGCCAACTAACAGCACTTGCATCCAGTGTACTAGATCGTACTTACAGTATTACTGGATTTGACACTTATACTAATTACAGCCTACTCGTTGTACTGAATTTTTCAAGACTTTCATGCAAAAATACAGTATTTAGTAATAATGCAGTGTAATAGTGGTCTCATAAGTCTATCTCTATTTTTCAGGTTTTTGAAGAGCGGTCGGGTGGATTTGAAGGCATCATTGGTGCAATTGATGGTTGTCACATACAAATTAAAAAACCCGAGGGCAATGACCATGACTATTACAATCGGAAGCAGGTGCATTCAATAATTTTGCAAGGAATTTGCAATGAAAATTGTAAATTCATAAATGTCTCAACAGGATACCCAGGTCGTCTCCATGATGCTCGAGTATTCAGAAACAGTCCAATTGGCCAGATGCTGGAGGAGAATCAAGACAGACTTATTGCTCCAGATCATCATTTAATTGGAGATGCGGCTTATGGTCTTTCCACATATTTACTCACCCCATTTCGAGATACAGGCCATTTAAATAACATACAGACCAATTATAATAAGAAATTGTCATCTGTCAGGTCTGTGATTGAAAGGGCTTTTGGCAGACTCAAAGGTAAGTTCCGAAGGTTAAAACTACTTGAGCTCAACAACTTGGAGCTCATTACAAAAACTGTCTTGGCATCATGTGTCATCCACAACATCATTCTTGACAATGATGGGCTCAGTGATGAGGAGTATTCAGATGATGAAGACAACCCTCCACAACCAGAATTTGTAAATATGGGCAACAATGTACGGGGAGATGAGAAAAGAAATAGAATTGCTGCTAATTTGCCCCGATAGTGGAAAGTTATTAGTACGGTATAGATATTAATAGCAAGGATATATTTTGCAAATTTGGTAGATAATCTATTGAATGCATAGAATGGCCATCATGGGATAAAGAGGCGATGTGCTCATCCATCTCACCTCCTCTATGCATTCAATAGAGCATCTGCCATTTTGACAAAAGCTCTTCTACCCATGCCATGATAATTTTTAATGAGCAGTCAGCTCTCCAAGTACAGTATTATAGGGTCTTTAGGGGAACATAATTGAATAAAGTGAATCATTTTTCAAGGTATAAAAGTATATTGGAGCGCCATTATAGATAAAAGAGCACCATTCTATAGCATATGCATTATAATTACAATTTAGCCTACATATAAATGATTCATTATTGATGTATAATATTATAATTTTTATCGTAGTACATAGAGTTTTCTTGTAACTAAGTTACATTCAAGTGATCGTATTAACCAAAAATAACAATAGTAATTAACTTAAATTTGCAGTATTATTTAATTAGTTAATATTACTTGTACATTATATTTATACATTAACAGTAACACAAACAAATTATTATTAAGTTGATATAATTAATGAGAGAAATAAAAATGATTTGCTTATTGACTAATATATTTCGGTGTAACTTATTGCAGGCTCAAACCAGTTATTTCAACCGCCGTTTTTAATTGTTACAAATAGAACTGACAAACTGTAAAACATCACATAAAGCTTCATTCACTAGATAAAGCATATGCTAGGTCAGGTCTAGATGTTAGTTGTCTGCAAGAGCAAATCCAGTACAGAGGGACCTCAGCTATACTGTTTCCCTCTTGTGAACCAAACACATACAGAGCTGCACATTAAAATATATAATTTATTTATTAATTTATAATCACAGTAAAATATTATTTTAAAATTAATTTAAAATAAACCATAAAATAACCCAACTAAAACTTGCCCAATGAAATTTTGGATTTTGATAGAATATGTATTAAAAGCTATTGAAATCTAGGTACCTAATACTCTAAGAATCAATTTAGATATTAGCGCGGACATGATAAACAACAATATTAGCTAAAGCGGGTATTACACGCTAATAGTTCTATGACATAATTCTATTATCAAACATCTGTGATGATGGAATGTTACCGTGCATAAGACCGGTATTACACGATAATAGTTCTATGATCATATCTGTTATAATTATTCATTGTTTTAAACTCCCTAATTATATTGAATATTAAAAAAAAATCCTATTTATGGCCGGAATTATACGGTAATAGTTCTATGATTATATCTGATCATATGGAAAGAGATGAAAATACGAAATCATATTTCCATCTCTTTTCATATGATCAACTATGATCATAGAACTATTATCGTGTAATACCAGCCTAATGAACCAAATATTATAAATAATTATATTCTATGTCATATGTTCTCCTATGGAGAACATATTATAATATATTTGATAATAGATGTATGACTTAAAGTCTTAGAAGTTGAATGCCTGTGTTTGAAACGTGTCCGCGACTCAAACCGTGAGTGGAATGTATATGTAGGCCTATAAAGTAAGAGCAAAGAATACATTCTTGTAACATGGGAAAATGACTCCAGCTCGGTCAATATTGCTTTGAAAACTATAAATTCCATCTCAAATTGAAAAAACACTCTGCCCTATTTGAGACAAAATTGATAACTTTCATGCCAATATAGAGCAAGAAGGAGTCATTTTTCAATCTTGCCAGAATGTCTTCTTGACTTGAACAGACTGTAGAAGTATATAATCAATAATATCTATTACTGAAATTTAAAAAAAACTTGGATAACATAAACAATTGTTGAAATTTGAGCTTAATCTCTGGACTGATTACTGTTTATGTAGCTATATGGACATCAGGAAACCCATTTCATGAAAGTATTATTAATAAATTTGAAATTGATAGATAAGAATAACCCAGATTAGTGCACACCGTCATTTCTAATAGCTGTGAAAAGTATTTCAACGAAATTTTGTGTGTTCAACTCTGAGATAATCTATCTATTGATTATTATGTTGAAATAATAAACTCATGGGCCTAATTTCACAAAATGCACTTTATAAATTCGCTAATAACTTACAACTAAAATAATATAAGCCAAACTAGATACTAAACTTAATCACTAGACAAATTAAAATAATCAAGTTAACTAGCCTAATTTTTCTATTGCTTTCTTCAATAGATCATTTCTTTCAGTATTCACTGTGAAGAAAGCATCCAGTTTCTCCTTCTCAATTTTATTGGCCTCCTTTAAAGCGCTGCCGATCTCCTGAAGGGCTTGCAGCCTCTTCTTTTCAATATTCAGGCTCTCCCGCCTTTGCTCCTCAACCTTCTGCCACCTCCTGCTTGGTTTCCTCAACATTCTTTTACGAGGAGATGGCTCCTCTTCTCCTTCAGTCAATTGAAGGCTCCTCTTCAATTGGGAGGAGCCTTGGGAGGAATGAGCTGGAGGTGCAGTGGAAGAAGTGGAAGGGAGTGGAGAAGGAGAGGTTGATGTCTGTTGAGGTTGAGGTGGTGGAGGGGTTATGAAAGAGGGGTCCCGTGAAGTGGAAGGTTCTGGGCTTATGGTACTGCCCAGAATGACGGCCCTCTCCAAATTCACAGTCGAATCATTTTCAAATAGCTCTTCCATGAGCCCATAAAACTCCCACTTCACGGCTCCCCTCCCCGTAGCTTTCTTGCTGTTATTTTGTTTTATTCTGAGGAAGGTTTTTTTTAAATTCCTCATTTTAGCGTCCAGCATACCTATAGTAAAATCAATATGTCCATGCTCCTTGAAGGATTGGAGCACTGACCTCCACAAATCTACCTTCTTGAATTTTTGGCTCCTGAATTGGAGCAGCCGGTGCCTGTAGCTCTCAATGAGCAGCCGGGTGGTGGCCGATGTCCACGTAGGCCGTGGTGCTTCTATTTCAGGAGCCAGTGGCTCGTCAGCCTTCATTTCTTCTGAAACATACATAATAAAATAATCAATCAACAATAACTTAATTTTAAAATTGTTTTTTTATAAAGACCTATGAATATTTATTTATTCTCATTGCATTCACTGACCACCTGATAAAGGGGTCAAAGAATAACAGCTGCAACCGGCCACGTTTGTGACGTGGTTAATGTTTGTGACTATTTGTTAGTTTGAGACGGAAAATAACATTAAATACCTACTAATAAAAAATTCAATAACTCAGGACTAACCAGATTAGTGATTACCTGACTGAGGGCCGGTTTCTCCAAAAAACTTAATCTGAATTTTGGATTAAACCATCAGCTGGGTCAATTGGAACACAAGTTAATAAAAGTGACCATACACTGACAACTGATAGTTTAAACTAAAATTTCAGTTAAACGTATTTGGAGAAACCGGCCCTGATTAGTAAAACCTGTAGCTTACAAACATTGTAATAGCTATTGAACAGATTTTTCATTTGAATAATCTTCACTAAGAACATTGAAAGATTTTTCAGAAAAATTTTGTTTTGCGTAGCTCGTTGGCTAGTGCCAGATGATTCATAGTGATAAATATATTTAGTATGTTAAATTAATGGCAACAATCATAATTTTGGTAACCAAGGTTGTTCATTGGTAACCTCCTCAAATGCTGCTGCATCAATTATTGCTACTAATAAATTAGTTTTTAATTTCACAAAAAACTACTAGTTTTGCAACATGTAAATTGTCCTATATTATTATATATCTATACCTGCTTCCAGCACTCTCTCTATTTCTATGCTGCCACTGTTTCGTCTGAGGTATTCTTCAAAGAAAGTAGGATCTTCTGTAAAACGAAATAAAAACACAAGTTCAGTACTTTTTCAAATGTATCAATACTATCTTTCATTCCTTTACGAAAAAATAATCAATAAAATAGATCAAATTCGTGCAGATTAGAAATACAAGTTAAGAGAAAGTTGATTCAACAGAAACGTGAATCAGAATATTAAAAATAAATAAAATATGGTTACTTCTACACATTTAGTACAGGCCTACTAAAAACTGGTAACAGTTATACTATCTATCATATTAGCCTACCTAACAAAGCTAGGCCTACCTAACTCACTAAAGGTTAAATTATGGGTATAGTGGATGAGATTTGTGTAATAGACATGAGTATTTACTGGTATTATGCAAAAGACATTAACTATAGTCTACTCTGGATAATGATTTTTAATGGGAACCACGGCCTTCTCTTCAAGTGCTAATATGTGCAATCCAAGCAGTAGGATTATGAAAATGATTAAAAACTATTGTGAGATTCAACAACTCAAAACAATAACGTATTAAAGCAATTAACTAAAAATTAGTTCTTAGTTTCATAATTTTGCCTATCCGTATTTTGTTTCCCAATTAACTCATTTATAATCAGTTGTTCAGCCAAACAACATTCTGTTGACTAAAAACTTTAGATTTTGGCCGTCATTAATAGCATTATTTCAATCATCTGATGAGAAAAACTGAGTGAATAATTCTTTTAGCAAGAAATCAAGATCAATCATGACTAAATGAAGTAAATAGTGTTAAAGTAAATGAATAGTTTACGTAAATACAGTAATCTACCACAAACAACGACTTAAATAATTTTTAACGGCTGTGTTGTTGATGTAGACTACCACCTTTGTTTATTTCGTTTGCAAGAGATAAAATACATCCATTTATATAATAAATTAAAATAAACTCACCTCGAAGAGAATTGTGCACTTCATCAGTTTCAAAAATTCGATATAAAATATCTTTAAATGAATACAGAAGTTCTACTCTTGTAGACATCTTTGTACAATTGTTTGTTTGGAAACTTTCGATGTGAAGTCAGCTAGCAGACGCTCAGATGTCTGACCGTCTCGACCAATGAGGCTCCGATCCCTCCGATCACAGAAAATGGATCAGCCTCAGGAGATGGGTACAAGTCACCGCTTTCCGGTCGAAGAATCTTGGTACATTTACTGTCAAAATGCTCCCATTGGACGTGGGACAATTCACCGCTCGGCTTTTTGAGACAATGTATCAGTGATCATACCTTCCCTGAACGTGCCCATTAGCTCCAAAATCAAACCTCCACACAGTTTCAAAAACTCCAAGTTCACAAACTCCAAAACAAGATCGGGGCACGAACAAGAAGGATACAGTATCATATACTCGTTTGGTACTGTATCAAGTTCTGAAATGATACTGTACCATCAATTTAAATGATACAGCCTTCTACAATGATACAATTCAGTATTTCAGTGATTTTCCCAAAGTATTCTCGTTAATATTATTGAGTCATAAAATAATTAATCATGAATAGCTGACGTCAGTTAGGCGGTTAGAGAATAACTGTTATTAATTCTCAGCTCTCTCAGGACAGTTGGCGGGCTGTCTGGAGTGATGAACTTTATGAAAAGATAACTTTTGGTTTGTAAATTTTAATTAGGCTACTATACCGTAGGCCTATGTCCCTTAAAGAATTTCAAATTTATTTATTTTTGGAAAGGAAATTTATTTCTTCATGAATAATTTCACATAACCTACATCTATCTCAGTTTTATTTAAAAATTAGGCTTATGATGACTCAACTCTCAATAATTTTTCATATATGACTAAGTTATGGATGCTCCAACGCAATAAATATAATCAATGTGACTCATTTAAAATGTTCTGAGAGCCGAAAAATTTCCGTGCATTTATAAAATACTTTCAACTCCATGAAGGATACTTATTTTATTCATTTTGTTTTTGAAACTATTATGAGTTTCAATTTATTATATTTGAAATTAATTTATTCATTTAAATAATAGCTACATTATATTCTCCTATTGTTTAATTTTAATTTTAATCAATAATTTGTTGCTTATTGTCATTTCATCACGCATTTATTGTTCACAATTCAAATCTAACCAAGAATGAATTCATAAAGAATTTTTTTGGGTTATCAATTTCTTATTACATCACCAAATACTTACTTAAAAAATTTTTGTTTATTCTATAATAAATATATTTGAAAAACTTTCATAAACCGACGTTTTTAAATCCGACTAAAAAGAAGAAAATAAATTTCTGTTTAACTTTGAATCTCTTTATGTAAGTTATTGAATTATAAATATTTTCATGAAACCTTATATTGGTTTAGAATTCCTTGTAGCCTACGCGTTTTCTGAAATGGTTTGTGATAGAGATTAGCAGATAAGATTGAAAATAGACAATTATGTCAAAAGATAATAAAAATATTCTCATTGCTTTTAATGGTGGGGAGACCCTTACGGGTAGTTCCACCTCGCCAATATGTACTTGGTCAAATACCGGTTACCCATCCAAGAGTAGTCCACAGTGTTCGCGACTTAACAATGTAGCTATGATTTGTAGCAAATCAAATGTGAGAACGCACATGAGAAACTCTCCAATAAAACAGTTGATTGAGAAATGATTTCAATTCTTTCAAATGGACCGACTCCTACTCTACATGGTTGTCAGTTTCAAGACCATAGTCTTTTTTAAAGGTGGCTATGCTCTAGCTCGTGTGGAAGTGGATGAAAATTAATTTATTTGAGCCACAGTTAATTTTGCAACCTGCTACAAATTCCTTGTACATACATGTTTTGTGTCAATAACTGAATATATATGGTAGTAATTTTTGTTATGTTAATATTGAAATCTGAATTTTATGTTTGATTTCTGTTTAGTGGCAATGATTAAATTGAATAATACGTAGCCTGAATTAAAACTATTGATCAAATGCGAATCATATAGTTTCCAGTGCTAAAAACTATCTAATATTAATATAAAAAATGATTCAAGGAAAATGAAATGGAAAATAGTTTTAAACGTTTATTGGTCAAACAGTACCAAAGATTTTTCACCAGTGAAAATGTACAAACAACTTAAAACAAATATCACAGTTATTTTTAAAATTAGTTTTTTAGTACATATTTACAGTGCAATATTTTCAGTGGAATCAATAGGGACTTGCAGTGAATTCCTGATTCAGGAAGCCTATATTTTCATTTTCAATACCCAATATTATTGTACTGTATCCAAAATTATTACCAAATCTTATAGCATTAGTTAACGAATTTTAACCTATCTAGTGGTTTTTTGATAATGTGTAAAATAGTTACTTATGTTGAAGTTCAAAGGGAAATATCCCGATTGATTGAACCTAGCTAACTACAAAATATTGTAAACATTCGAATTATTAGAAAAGCATTCTGGCAAACATTCCAATAAAGAAAAGAGAGGAACACAAAGAGAGCAAGTGTCAGGCTTTTACAACATTCATTGTTGTGAATCAGTTGTTGATAACATATTGTCATATAATTCAACTAGTAACATAAATTAACTTGATCCAAAAATTATCACTATTAATTTTTGGACAAACAAATTTTTACTTAAATTTCAAAAATGATGATATTGTAATTATCTAATGAATGATTGCATTCACTATAAAGAGCAAATGGCTGTTTTCAGTCTATCTGATATAAGGCCGCCTTCAAATTCAAAAGCCCGCCGTTTCCTGTGAATCATATGCCTTGGCGCAATGATTGGCCAATGGCAAAGCGGCGCGCCAAAGTGGAAGGTTTGAATAAAAATTTGGGTGCGTGACGGTTTTCCAGACGTATATTGATAACAATACCAACGAATTTAGAAAAAAAATTCATATAGGCCTAGCTGATGCCTATTAGTTAGGCAGTTGGAAAATTAATTTTATTATGCTTAGCTCAGTCAGGACAGTCCGAATCTGTCTTCGATAACAAATTAGTATAGCTGTGGTTACTTACGTTTTTGTATTCTCTCAGACAGCTCGCCAACTGTCCTGAGAGAGCTGAGAATTAATAACTGTCATTCGCCAACCGCCCAAGTAATTGGCGTCAGTTACTATTCACTATAGTATAGACTTCAATTTGGATGATTTCCCTATAGACTAACAAAATTATAACAATTTTTCTTTTGAACTTCAGTTAGCAAGCAAAAATCCATTCACATAGTACACTATAGACATTGATTGAGTGTTGATGGTCACAATGCTTTTCATTTTTGTTGAAACACATTAACTTGATTAAATTAATTCAGTGTCTTCAAACTTATTAAAATTTTTTAGAATGATTCTCCAATTCATAAATGTTATTTTGTTGGTGATATTTTCCATGGTACGTAACTATTATAGTTTGATTGCACAATTTTTTCATGAGAATGCTTATTTAGAAGAATAAAATGCTTATACTATATTGAGGAAGCACTCGTTGAATAATATTGAAACTGATGATAATGAATGTCATCACCTTTTTCTCTCAAGTATCTCTTCTACATTTTTCCACATAAGAAAACGCTGATATTGAGCTGTCTTACATAAAAATGATTCAGGAAGAATCTAATTGATACAAGACTCTCTCTTATTAAATGTTTCTTGAACATCATAACCTAGGAGTAAATGAATCACTGGTTTTATATTGCTCTACTCATCATCTTCTTTCTTCTTGATCAATTTCTCTCTTTCTAAATTATTTTCTATCTTTTCCACCTTAGTATTGGCGTAGATATACTAAGCTGTATACTGTATAGTTAGACTACGGTATTGGTTTTCAAACTACTCACCTCTATCTTGATATAGTCTGGCCAAGCAAAGAAGAGCCTCTGACAAAATGGGAAAATGACTCCAGTTCAGTCAATATTGGTTCAAAAATTATTGATTTGGTCTCAAATTGTAGATCAGAATGTTTCCTGCAATTGAGACCTAATCAATAATTTTTGAACCAATATTGACCGAGCTGGAGTGATTTTCCCATCTTGCCAGAGGCTCTTCTTTGCTTGGCCGGACTATACTACCCACCTATATCTTGATAGGAATGGAAGAAGCCTACATAGCCTAATTACGTGCAAAGGACTTTTAACAACACAATTTAAAACGGTTTGAATCTCAATTAGATATAATAATCGTAATAAAAGTTAAGAGTCACAAGTGTTTTTTAGCTATCAAAATATGTTCTGGCGGACACAACACAGACATGATACTTCATGATATTCTCAAGAGTATGAGACACTGCCTCAAAACTTGAAAAATAATTAAAAATTAGAGTAATATTAGAAAATAATTGATTGATTGAATACCCTTTTCAAGGCGAATTTAGAGCTCCAGATCCCCTCTACGAGAGAGAGAGAGAGAGAAAGAGAGGAAATTAGATTATATCTCTGGTAGATTTTCAAAATTTAAATTTTCCTGTTTTGATGTTCGTATTTGATGTTTTGATATGAGCTTCAATTTCACATAGTAAACTTTATTTACAATGTAGTTACATGTAACAGTAGGATGATGGTTCAGAAAAACTGGTATTCAAATATTACGTGAAAGTAGCTGAAAAAACTATTTTGATGATGGATTTTTGTGATTGTAAAATCTAAAAATGTTAAATGAATGGAAGCAAACAATTTTTGGTATTCAATTATTGAATATGTGAGACAACTATTGGGAGGGGTCTTTAAGGTTTGGAATGATAATTCAAAGTTCTGGTAAAGACAGCTCTATATTCTCCGCCCTTAGATTTTGGGGCACGATAAAAAACTCTACTCTGAATACAATTCGTCATAAAACTATTGAAAATACAAGGTAAGAATTGAACTTAAGGACATATTTCTTCCAACTATGTGCAATTTATTTTAATTTGAAGAGTGAAATAATCAATGACTTGTAAATATACTCTTTTTTCTATGTCACATCCAAACAATAAACAAGACCAGCTTGAACTTTATTGAATTACTTAGTCTGTATTGTACCATGTACGTACATTTTACAGTATAATTTAAAAAATTAAGGTTCGTATTATATTGTTGACTGACATTTCCTATAGCATTGCATGTAAGCATTGAAGGAATCAAAGCATTCTTATTCTTATTCATATTCACTTTAACAAAAATTGAAATACAATTAAATAAATACTTGGCAACAATAATAAAAAGATGCTATTTGACTTGAAAACTTGGATAAAAAGTGTAGTTCATTTGATCCTTCTCAGTATGAAAGTGAAATAACTAACAATAACATTT